>JANAVB010042296.1:0-46754 GCA_029216955.1 Iris pallida
ACGTTGGTGGACAGCATAGAAACTATCAACTATATGCTGGCCAAGGTTAATATTGGAATATGTCATGGATAGCATAAAGAGGAGTACAAGTAAATGTGTGGAAGGGGATTACTCCAATGTTTACTCCAAAATGGAAGGTTGTACAATATACTTCCTATATTGGTTTGCAGAAAATACTACCCTTCTGGAAAGGAAGTTTGAACCAATTCCAGATTACCCAAGATTTTTCAAATGGGATGGGTACAGAATCTCAACCTTCCTCAGGACCGAATACCCCCAGGAAATAAATTCTCCGTACATATTCGAAAACTTGGTCATATCTGTTGTGCAAGAAGGAGGACACCTGGAAGGTGAGGAACCTCTAGAAGAAGAAATTCTACAAGAGGGAAGGGGAGAGACAGTGGAAGAAGGGATACCTGGTGCTGAGGTTGCTGCCGAACAAGTCAAAATCAGCGACATAATTGGTGGCTTGGCACTGGAATTGGAGGAATTAAGAAGACAAAATTAAAGAGCTAGAGGCACAACTCCGTACAGTCAAAGCTGATATGGAGAGCTCGGCACATGAACTAGAGGAAATCAAAAGACAGAATTCTGATCTGCTTGTACAAGAAGCCCATCAACGTGCAATCAGAAGCACAATAGAGGGTTCAGTGAAGCAATTGGAGGATTTGAGATCAAAGAACATTGAACTTTTCGATGATAATGCAATGCTTAGTGACAGAGTTAAAGAGCTAGAAGCACAAGGTAAAATCTTCTCTTTTTTAAATTTGTGATTTATAATTCTACAAGTTTTATTACAATAAAATGACATTCTTTGTTCAATTTAACACGGAGAATGTCATTCTCCGTGTCATTTAATATGGAGAATGAAATTCTCCGTGTTAAATTAACACGAAGAATGGTCTTTTCCATTGTTAAATTGAGAAATCTTTACCTTTTTTAATGCACATCGTACCTTTCATTCTTGTTTGTTTTATAACAGTGCAAATAACAGAGCAGCTTAGAAAAGTAAATAACAGGCTTGTTCAGGAGAAAAAAGAGCTTCAAGAGAAGGTTGAATTGTTGAATAAAGCTGCGATTGAAAAGGATGCGGCACAAGGTAAATTTTGCTCTTTTGTATATTTATGATTTGTCATTCTCCATGTTTTATTGTAGTTAAATGGACATTCTCCGTTTTATGTTGCAGGAGATTGTTCATTCTTCGTTTTAAGTAACACGGAGAATGACATTCTCCATTTTAAATGACACGGAGAATGACATTCTCCGTTTTAAGTAACACGGAGAATGACGTTCTCCTTGTTACATGTAGTAGAATGAACAATTCTCCGTGTATAATTATACGGAGAATGACATTCTTCGTTTTAGATTAAACGGAGAATGTTAAATCCTATTGTCACACGGAGAATGACATTCTTCGTTTAAATTACACATGAGAATGACATTCTCCGTGTCATTAGTACAGGAAGAATGACATTCTCCGTGTTATTTAACACAAAGAATGATATTCTCCGTTTAAATTAAAACGGAGAATGTCATTCTCCGTGTTAAATAACACGGAGAATGTCATTTCCATTGTTAAAACTGAGAATGTTCTTTACCTTTTTTTCCATTAACATCGTACCTTTCATTGATGTTTGTTTTATATCTGTGCAAATAACAGAGCAGCTGAGACAAGCAAATAAAAGGCTCGCTGATGAGAAAAACAAACTTCAAGGGGAAGTTGAATTGTTGAGTAAAGAAGCCATTGAAAAAGATGATGAAATCAATAATCAAAAAGCCATAATTGATGCATTGCAGCTTGCAGAGCCTCAACAAATTCAAAAAAAACAACAACCTGACAAACCTGTCGAACCAGAAGTATACAAAACAGTATTAGGAAGGGGGGAAAGAGGAGGCCAAAACCATCAGATGTAATAACTAATGATGATTTTACTCCCCAAGGGAAGAATACAACAAAAAGGCAGAAGCTTAAGGACGATCCGAAGCCAAAACCTCAACCCAAACCAAGAGCAAAAAAAGAAGAAGGATGATTCAGCATCCAAAGAAGAAGCCAGAATTGCAGAACTGGTAAAAAATGGCGACATACTCAGGGAATGCGAGGACCTCAGACTTTGGAATGAGTCAGATGAAGAGCTGCAACAGCTTTACAAGGACCTCGTATTCAAAAACAAGATGGCTCCATTGTATGTATTCTTCTATATTCCTTTCGTCTTTTTCACAATTATTTTTGTCCATTTCTATTGATTTAATCTAACTGAACTAAATTTATGTGCAGTAATCTTGTATATTGTTCTCCTGCAAGTCAAAATAAAGTTGAAATTATTCTGACAGCAATAGACATGCAAGACATATTCAACTATCAAGACATGGAGGCTGGTATACTAAACATAATAATAATGAAGATGAAAGAAGAACAAGAAAAATCAAGAAGTGAACCACAATCAAGTTCACAAGAGGTGCAACATAAGTGGTTTGCATTTATGTTACCCCACACATTGGTAAGAATCAAAACTGAAACATCCCCCCTATTTATGTGTACACTGATGAAACTAACTAATGTTATTATGTCTTTGTTTTTTGGAAAACAGTCCATCGTTCGCAATGCTCGTATTGAAGATGCAAAAGCCGGTGCCATTGAAACTTTTAAAACAGATGTCGATGACCTATTCATTCCTGTCTTTATGATGGTATAAAATACTATACACTCCTGACATTCAAATTCAGCTCGTACGAGTGGGCACACTACAACTCCTTGGTGCAAAACACGTACGAATCGAGCAAGGCAGATGCAGAATATATGAGGGAGGTCTTAGAGCCTATTATAAGGAGAAAAATTGACATGATGAGGCAAAAATACAAGACGACGATAGAGTATGAAAGCACAAATACGAACTTTCGTTCAAATTGTCCACAACAAAAAGCACCCAACTGCCTCTTGTACACATCATATTTTATGAGGTGCTTGATGATTCATCCGTTCACAATACCAGCAAAAGGAAATGACGATGACAAAATTCACAATAGGATTACAAAAATTAGGTTGCAATGGCTTAAGTGGTTGCTTAAAAGTCCAAATACAAATGATGAACACATTATGAAAATGACAGTGTACTAAGAAAGAATTGTATATTACATTGTTCTGTATATATGAAAATGAAAATACAGTTATATTCTTCTGTATCTGTGTCTGTGTCGTTTTATTGCATCTGCTATGTATTATATTACATTGTTCTGTATATATGAAAATGCAGTTATATTCTTCTGTGTCTGGTCTTTTGGTTACATCTGCTGCCTTGTATTACATTGTTATATATATATATATATATATATATATATATATATATATATATATATCATTTTTCAATGACCATTCTGTGTCAAGTTCACAATGAGGAATGCCATTTTGTGCCATTCTCCGTGTAATTTAAAACGGAGAATGACATTCTCCGTTTTAATGAACACGGAGAATGTCCTATCTCTGTTGTACTTATAGGATAATGAATATTATTCGTGCTAAATAACACGATGAATGGTCATTCCAGTTTTTAAACGCATGAGGATGACCATTCTCCGTGTTAAATAAAACGTAGAATATCAATCTCCGTGTTAAATGACACGGAGATTGGTCATTCTCCATGGTAAAATGCATAAGGATGGACATTCTCCGTGTTAAATAACACGGAGAATAGAATTCTCCGTGTTAAATAACACGGAGAATAGAATTCTTCGTCTTACTTAGCACGGAGAATGTATTCTCCGTGCTAAGAAAGATGGAGAATGCTATTCTCCGTGTTATTTAACACGGAGAATAGTCTTTTTAGTTTTAAAACACTGACGATGGTCAATCTCCGTGTTAAACAAGACGGAGAATGTCATTCTCCGTGTTTTAAACGGAGAATAGTCATTTTAGTTTTAAATTACACAGAGAATGTCATTCTCCGTGTTATTTAGCACGGAGAATGTCATTCTTCGTATCATTTAAAACGGAGAATGGTCATTCCATGCTTGATAGACCATTGTCCGTTTTAAATTACACTTGTAACAACTGTTAAATACCACCTTCTTTATTGGGAGGGGTGGGGTGGGCAGTTGAGTAGTTTACAGAATGAACCTATTAAATGAGATTCATTATGCTGACTATTAGGTTCATCTGCATTTATTGGACAGTATGTCCTATATAAACGGCTTTCTTGAGGAGCAAACTCCATCATCTTTATAGCATTTCCATTTTGTACGACCCTGACTTAGTTTTGAGAGGAGAATGGCCTGGCATCAGTTGGCTGTTGGCTGTGGATCTCTTCGTTCAAAGTAGTTATGTCCTTGTAGAAGAACACGTTGTAGTGAATCTCGAGATGCATTAGGAGACCTTGTTCGAACCTGAACAACATCTTGGCAGTCCTCGTGCTTTGTCAAAAAGTTGGGGTGTCATGCTATGCCCTTCTCAGAAACGGTCTAGCATTCCCTTGGCAGAGCCACCCCGTTATTCCAGAAGAGCCACAAGTTGTGCTTTGTTCTTCTCATTTGGGCATTCGGGGTTGCGAGTACTGGAAAGGAGGAATACGCTTCGATGCTATCTTCTGTGAAGATAAACCCTCTCGTATGTGCACCAAGATGAATAAGGGTTACACTTCTGTGAAGATAAACCCGCTTGTATGCTTCTTTAGGCCTATCTGAATTTGTAATAGATGCTTTCTTTAAGAACAATATGAGACTTTGTAATAGATCCTTTGTAGAAGAACAATATGAGTCTTTCTGAATCTGTAATAGAGCTTTTGAACACATATGAAAGTCTTTCTTAATCTGTAATAGATCCTTTGAACACATATTAATAAAAGAACTTCTTTCTATAATTTCTGTTTCAATTTCATTTTTCTCTATCTGTATACTTTGTACCATCTGCAGTGCATTCTATAATAAAATCACGGATGATATGACATTCAAAGTACAAATAAGAATATTCATTCTCCGTGTTAAATTAAAGTACACATTAGAATATGACATTTTCTGTTCTAATTAAAATGATAATGCCATTCTCCGTTTAATTCAACACGGAGAATGTCATTCTCCGTGTTGAATTAAACGGACAGTAGCAATTATAGTCTTATAGCGCATGAGAATGTTTATTCTCCATAGAAGTTAAAACGGAGAATGGATTTCCCAATATTGAAACGAATGAGAATTCCATTCTCCGTGTTACCCGAAACGGAGAATGTCATTCTCCGTGTTGAATTAAACGGAGAATGGCAATTATAGTCTTATAGCGCATGAGAATGTTCATTCTCTATATAAGTTAAAACGGAGAATGGATTTCCCAGTATTGAAACGAATGAGAATTCCATTCTCCGTGTTACCCGAAACGGAGAATATCATTCTCCGTCCTGAATTACAAGGAGAACGGCACAGAGAATGAACATTTTCAATCGTTTTAATACTTAGAATGCCATTCTCCGCCCTAGATTAACACGTAGAATGAGATTTAACACGGAGAATGACATTCTGTGTGTCACCTAACACATAGAATGTCATTCTAGTCATTCTCCGTGTCACCTAACGCGGAGAATGTCATTCTAAGTGTTAAAACGAATGGAAATTACACGGCGAATGACATTCTCATTGTTAGAACAAATGAGAATGCTATTCTCTGTGTAATTTGAAACGGAGAATGGCATTCTCCGTCTAAGAATGACGGAGAATGGTCATTATGCATTCGAAAACTGTGAAACATTAGATATAAAAGACTTCAAAATAGCACCATTGATATCAAAATTGTAAGAAATTTATGGAAAAAACAGTTATATAAAAGGACGAATATATGTATATGTATTAATGATGGGGCACTCCCTCCTCGACCACCGTAGAAGCACATGGGGGGAGAGGGCAAGTACGCGATTGTGATTACCTAATTCTAGACAATTATGGCATCTAACCTTCCTCTTCTCTTTTTCCTTGTTTTCATAATTGCTCTTATAACGGTCCACCTTTGGTCGGCCGGGACCCCGTTTCGGAACAGGGGGTAGGACCAAATCAGTTGAATTATTTTCAAACTGTTTTCCAGAATCTAGAACTGGACGAATAACACATGAATATAGCTTCTGGTAGAAATCTGATGTCCAATACTGCTCCACAAAATCGTAGACGAATTTGCTTGAACAAAATCTGATACATTGGATTGCATGGCTGCATGGTAATCCATATACCTTCCATCTACGACAACTACAATGCCAATTAAGAAGATTCACCAAGTGGGATGAAGTATCTGCCATCACCTCAAACTCGAAATCACCAGACCGTTATACCTTATAAGACATGCCATCATCTGTAAGCTGCTTCAGCATATTCTCGACGTATGGAGTCAATATGTTATTGAAATCACTTGCATCCTTGTGGCGATCTGAGATCATTTTCACTCGGATGACATTTCCAAGTGCTGAAATAGGCATTTTCTTCTCATCCTTTATCCATGAATTGAATGACTCTGCACAACTAGAAGCAACCTCGCCGTATCTACATCCCGGAAAGAATGCATTTGACCAATTTTTAGGCTTTTGTTTATCCATCCATTTTACAACATGACCACAATTCAGATCATAAATCTTCTTAATTGCTTGTTTATACCCACCTTTATACAGGGGAAAAAGACTAATTAATAAAGATAGAAATCAAGGAATAAACACATAAAAACAAGGACCATTCTTCATTTAATTTAACACGAAGAATGTCATTCTCCGTGTATTTTTAAACGAAGAATAACACGGAGAATAGCACGGAGAATAGTCATTCCCATTGTTAGAACGCATGAGGATTGTATTCTCCGTTCTAAACTGACGGAGAATGACATTCTCCGTTCTAAATGACACGGGAGAATGACATTCTGTGTATAATTTAAAACAGATAATGTCATTCTTCGTGTGAATTAATACGGATAATGACATTCTCCGTGTTATTTACATGGAGAATGTTCATTGTACTTGTTAAAATAAAGGAAAATGCACAAAAAAGCTGCATATATCTGTCTCATTTACACACCTGGAGTTAGAGCATATACTGCTTGCCTCCAAGCTTCAAGTACATGCAGATACACTCTTTCATTTCCTTTCTCCTTCAGTGGTATGTTATTCTTCATGTGATAATAGCAATAGCTATGGTAAGCAGTAGGGAATACTTTGGGAACTTCAGAAACTAAACCGGTGCCTTGATCTGAAAGAAAAACGATACGCCTACTACATCCAATAACATTCTTGAGATTTTTAAGGAACCATTCCCAATTGTCACCATCTTCGCCCGAGACTATACCGTAGGCAATAGGGTAGAACTGTTGGTTACCATTCTTCGCTGTAGCAGACATCAAACACCCTCTAAACCTTCCTGTAAGGAAAGTCGCATCCAAATATAGCATCGGGCTTGTCACGACCCGCACCCTAGAGTTAGGGCACGAGAACGTAACAACACCTATCCTACGCCGTGGTGTCGACGGTAGAACGCTGTCCTAGGTCTCAATGCATCTAACAGTATAAGACTAAACATTTTATACTTCCCGAATGGGGGTGACTTAGCAGAATGTAAACTCAATCACATCTAAGGTAGAGCATAATAGAAGATAGATAAAACATGAAATCCAAGAGGTACAACAGATAGAAGTCTAAGTGTCTAAGATACATAAACTCAGAATATATCTCAAAACTCAAATACAGTAATCCATAAAATAAATACAACTCCAGACAACTGAAAATAGCTAACTAAACAACCTCTAATGTGTCTCCTCTAGGCTAGCAGGCAACCTCCAGGCTATCTGTAAAATTTATCAACATGTCCAGTCAGGACAGGAGCGAGCACAATACATCTCAATAAGTCATAGCAGGAAAGAAAATGTAATCATGCTAGAGAATAAAATACAGGATCTGAAGAAATAGCATAATATAAAAGAGAGACTGTAAGTAAATATCTATGATATATATAAAGAGAGACAGTGCTAGTGATTCAGAGTACTGCATAAACATGTGAATGGCTAAGGACTGATTCATGATTACACTACTGGAAATTGATTCATGATTACACTACTGGGATTTATTCACATATTCATTTATACTCCCCCATCCCCAATCAATACACAAGGATCCATTCAAGTTACGTTAAGATTCATGATTATACTACGTTGCCCATAAAGGATGATTCATGAATTGATTCGTGAAGGCTCGGTGATCATGAGGGTACTTGAGTCACTAGCTGATTCTCGAAGATTCATGATGATAGAAGCATATGATACGTGTTGTAAGTGAAACACACATGACAAAAGTATCTGATGCTCCCGAGAGGGATAACATCTCATGAAGGGATCCATATAGTACCAATCTCTGTTCCAACGTGTCAGCATCAAGTAAGATAGTCGAAAGCAGAAAATATAATCCTAAACATGATATAAAATGATCAGAGAATGTACTCGCCTGGTATCTGAATGTCCAAGGTAAAGATACTGTCCGAGGAGAGGTGTCTGGCTCCTAATTAGAACAACACAAGTCACAACATGTCCAGAAGGGTAATATAAAGCACTACAATGTATTCTACATGAATCTAGGTCAAGCTAGGCCAAAGTCAACCCTTGGTCAACTCTGGTCAACTGTACTAGTCAAACTAGGTCAAGCTAGGTCATGTCCTAACCCAGCGAGTCTTACTAGGCCTAACTAAGACTATCCTAGCAAGCACACATCAATACAAGGCTATACAAGCCAACATACACCCAACTCTATATAGCATGCAATTATTCAATACTCAAATAGGCAAGAATTCACATTGGATATACACTAGGTAATCTATTACTTTAAGCTATATATGTCTACACATATATACACATGCAAATATTGGTATTCAACATTAGGTCTATAATCATGGCATTTCAAATGGTTATATAAACTTATATATTACAACACAATATGCTAACATATATATAATATACATACATAGCTAAGTTAACTGTATTCATAAATACTTATTTAAGAGGCTATGTGTGTGTATGTGAACATGGCAAAGGGGCAAGTGAGGTTTAAATATGTATACATAGTGTATACATATCAAAGAGTGTCAAAGTGTAAGTGAACAAAGTGTCAAGTGTGATAGTGTCAACATAGTGTAAGGGGTACATGAGGTAATTTAGGATTTGTGTTAACATAGAACATTACATCTCATTAACTTGTATATTGCATACATTACATCTATTATTATATTACATTCATGCTTACATTCATTCATCATTCATTTATTCTCTTGCACTACTATATGTACCATACATTACATACTATGGAACCTACATATTCATTACAAGCCATACTTATACATGCTTACATTATATAGGATACTTACACCTCATACATCATTTATTTAAACATTTACTCATGCTTACATTCTCTATTTAATTACATAATGTATATACATTAACATGGGTTAAAATCAAATAGAATATTATATTACACACAAGGGTGCACAAAATGCATATGCCGAATAGTAACTCCTACTAATAATCAATACTGTACCAACTCAGCATGAATTAAAATCTAGGATTAAAGTATGTTATAGATCTATGTGTTAGTTTCCGAAACTTTAAACGGACCGCGTTTTCGTTTCCGGAAACTCCCGGAATCGCGAAAACACCGAGAACGCGTTTGTCTTTCGTATAGCTGACACTCAAATAATTCTCCAGAAAGTTATAGAAAGAATTAGGCCTATTAATACATGTTTTTGGAAAGCTAACTTCAATACGATTCTTTTAAAAAAATGGAAGATTAAACCGAGCTTTGAGCTAGAAGTTATAACATTTCTAAGTTAGGGCTGAAATTAAAAACGTGGATAAAAGTCATGACGGATTTAGATAGTTTGAGCCAAAAGAATACACAATATATATCCTAATTATCCACAACAATAATGAAAATAATAATATGAGGAACCCCACTCACAAACTTGATTATATAATCATCATGAACCATTTATTATATATATAAATATAGATACACTCTCATTACACAATATATATATATATATATATATATATATATATATATATATATATATATATATATATATATATATATATATATATATATATATATATGTATATATATAAAAAATATATATATATATATATGTATATATATATATATATATATATATATATATATATATATATATATATATATATATATATATATATATATACACAAATCTATATATGTAACATGAACACATCTATAAGAGATACATGAATGAAATATAAAGTACTCAAGAACATATCTCTACATATTCAAATCTGAGATTTAATATGAATTAATTCATTTAATCAATATTTTAAATATAAAGTTTGTCCAAGTTTGGGGGTTTTCCCCATGAACACAAGACACAACAATAATACAATAGAAATCCCTAAAGGACACATAATGGACACAAGAGGACACAAAATAGGGACACAATAATGGGGGTCATTCCTATGGTTAGAACTTTCCTAAACGCAAAATGGAGAAATAAAAGAGAAGGAAATATTACCTAAAGGAGAGAAAATCCAAGGAGAAAGACTTCTTCCTTGGGAGAGCTTGAGAGCACTTGGGGAAGAAGACTTCTCAAAGAAAGGAAATAAGATGGGAGTCCTATTAGGGCCGGCCACAATGGTTATATCCCCCCCCATTGAATATTACAAGTTTGCCCCTCCCTTAGTTACAAGTGTTTAAAACAATTTTTGGTTAGGGTTTGAGGGTAAAAAGGTCAATAAAAAAAACTCTAAATGGTTAACCTAATAATTAGGAATATGACTAATCTTTCTAACATGATTAATTAAAATGTGGGCCATGGCTAACTATGCATGGGTCCAACTAGAGTTTAAGTTACCCCGGGTCCCCGTTACAAGTCGGATTGAGATGAAATTCGAACCCGACTCAAATAACCCCAAAAAAATATCATAAATAATAAAATAAATATCAGAATAATTCAAAGAGGTCAAATGCAAAATATTCTTAGGCCAAAAATGACATTAAAATATCATAATCACATGGTTAGGCTCTAGGTCAAACAGTCTCTAGGGTTACACTAGCAAAACGTCAAAACCACAAGTCATTGATTTAAATAATTTTAAAATAATTTAAAATCACCAAAAATCATATCATGAATTAAATATCATTACCAAAATAATTATAAACACAAAATTTCAAAATTACCCTCATTTGAAAAACTGGGTGTTACAACTCTACCCACCTTAGAAAAATTTCGTCCTCGAAATTTAAGATCGATAGTACTCCTTCTAGAGCCTCTAACCTACCCAATATCTAAGGTAACACTTCCTAACACTGGAATAATAAATGGACATCTAAATAGTGTCAATCTAGGAATACCTCCAACACTGCTCTGCTTTACGGCGGGTAATGGAACTTCAATAAAATATGGACTGGAACCTATATCCAAGGGACTGGACCTATTTTAAAGTGGTCTTAACTAAGGATGAAAAGGAACTGATCATAGGCTATAGGTATGCTCAAACTACTATCTTCCTATTAACCATCTATTAATACATTATATTACTACAGGAACGATGCATTACTAAGACATATAGGCCCCTATCTCTCATAACATATTTATACTCACCAAAAGACTAGTACATCCTATCAGGCTGATACTATAAATCCCTCATAAATCTCATAAGCTACAGGTTTATAGACACACATCCCCATATCAAGGACTAACCTATATATATCTACAACTGATACTAATGGGGTGACGTCCCTATTTTCCAACAATCAAGGTCTTAAAAAAATATCTAAATCATGCAATTTGAAGGAATAGTATACAAGGTCAGGGCATACCGTAGCAGTTGGAAGTCTCACCTTGGTGCATTATTCATTCTAGGTCAAAATAGTACTATGGTATCAACACACAAACAATCTAGGGTGTCCTAATTAAGAAGGTAAGGGAACAACAATCATCAAGGTTGTAGGGCTGTCTACCATCTTATATAAAAATTGGTCATTAACAAGCAACTAAGAAATTATTAAAAGGTTACTATTCCATAAATTGGCAAAAATTGAAAATTTAGGCACAACAAATCACAAATAGATTTTTGTCTTGACACGATCTAAGTTGATTAATTTTGGGATAAACGAGATTTGGACAAGAAGGGAAATCAATAAAATCAAAGTATGAGCACGAGCATCCAATGATGGAGATTCAGGTCATGATTAAATTTAATTCGACTGAGTACGAATACGAGGTTCATAGGCGATGAAAAGATTTCAAGAAGAATTGTCAAGACTGTCGCGAATGAGACTCTAGGGTCAAGTTTAACTATGTCTCCATTCTCGTAGATTGATACATGAAAAAGCGAACCAAAGTGCAATAGGTTGATCAGACCATCATGTACCGGTTCTGATTAGACAATATGTTAGTGGGTGGCCACCCAATAAAATATGTCATGACCAAGCTCGAAAATAGATAAGCATGCAAAACTAAGGCTAATTTAGCAGCACAAGATATAAGGGTGGTAATGATGAAAGGAATTACATTGTCCAAGTTTCTTAACCAACGGGTCAAGTAATCAGATAAGGTACAAGGTTAAGCATCTATGGAAACAAGCAGAACACCATCACATGTCGGGTCGAAAGAATTGAGTCAAGGCTGGATTTCTAATTGAAATAAGAAGAAATTTAGTATAATGGTAGAGGTTATAGTTTAGCCAGTTGACCAGAAAATTATATCAAGAAAATAGAGTACAAGAAGACGGGTTTTAGTGGGACATGATATACCTACACGAAGGTGAGCTCGTCTAGGTCTTGCATATAAGATTTGTTGGAGGGTAACAGTTAGTATTACATTCCGAATATCAAAGTCACGATAAGGAACGTCAAGGATCTCAATTAGAAAGTGGGAGTTCAAGAGGTGGTAATTAATGTAGAAAAATAGTGAAGATCGAGTTAGTCATCTGCTTCTGATACCCTTAAGTTCATCTGGTCATAACTTGCCAATCATATCTTTACTTCACCAGTCTCCATTTGAAACTTTAACCTTTACTTAAACCCTTACCATGACTACCGTAGGCAATTCCCAATTTCCAAACATCACTCTTGAAGCACAGCCCTCACATTTAGAATCAACATTAACCATTTATTTAAATTTTCAAGTTCTTTCACCTTGTCTTAAATTTGACCCAAAACCTCTAAATCCCGTTTACGAATTACTTGAACTTGTTCAAATTGTTCTCCACGTATTATTTAATTTAAATCTCTAGGCCTTACAAAACTTATCTTCCATCATAAAATCAACTTCCGTATTTTCTTCGACATTCACCCTTGAATATTATTCTCCTAAAAATATTTCACAACAATCTCTAAACTTCCATAACTTTGTTTTCTCTCTATCCCTAGTCATTTCCTCGCAACATCCTGTTCAATATCCTTATTAAACACAATTAACTTCTCTTTTCCATTACTAACCTTCTACATAGCCTTAGGGTAAACCTCCCAAGAATCAATAACCAGAATTTTGTGGTTCTCCAATCTAGGTTGACCTTGAATATCCTTATCAGTTTTGAATACACCTATAAACTATCTTATAACCCCAAAATTTTCTCTAAATGTGATTGTTTTCAGATTGGCAGTATACATCTCTTTATTCTATTCGAGACCTTTACCATATTTCTATCTCAAGTTTCCATATGGAACACTCCACATTTAATTTCCTTTAGATCATCATATAATAACCAGTTACGTCTTCTCTGAGCTACATGATTTACGTCACTTCCTTAGCCTTTCCCATGCAAAAGATACGAAGATTCAAGGGTTTCAAAGTACATCTGGTAGGGATGACAAGATATGGGTAATTAATGTAATGAGACAGAGTTTAAGATAAGAGGTAAATAAGAATGCAAGGGAATAATGGCGAGAAAGAATAATGAAGATATGTTCCTTCTCATCGGTTCAAACGAGAGGAACCCATCAAGCTTAAATTCAATAGCAAGGAATGAGGGTGAATCCAAACAAGAGGAAAAGAAATTCCAATTGAAGTTTAAAATGAGTTTCTCAGGGGTCGTCCCAGAAATCTCTCAAAGAATCCTAAGTGTGATTGAGTACTTTGGATTTGAAAATATTAATCTAAATACAAAATTAAATCAACAACTACAAAATTTTATCAAAATCATCAACTAATACCTGGATTCAAAGTTCTACAATGAATCCACAAAATCAAATTCAAATCAAGGAAAAAGGTGAATCAAAACAAGGAAAAGGAGTTTAAATCGGAATTCAAAATGAGATTCTCAAGGTTCATCCCAGGAATCTCTCAAGGAATCCTAACAGTGGTTGAGTATCCTCTCATTCTAACATCTTAATTTATATATCCTATAACAGGCTCGTAGTAGTACAACTAAGTCGTTGCGCTACTACGAAATTGCACTAATGTGAATATCGACCTGCATGGGCCACCACTAAAAATGTGTCACGACCCGCACCCTAGAGTTAGGGCACGAGAACGTAACAACGCCCAGCCTACGCCGCAGTGTCGACGGTAGAACGCTGTCCTAGGTCTCTCAATGCATCTCACAGTATAAGACTAAACAGTTTATACTCCCCGAATGGGGGTGACTTAGCAGAATGTAAACTCAATCACATCTAAGTTAGAGCATAATGGAAGATAGATAAAACAAAAAATCCAAGAGATACAAGAGATAGAAGTCTAAGTGTCTAAGATACATAAACTCAGAATACATCTCAAAACTCAAATACAGTAATCCATAAAATAAATATAACTCCAGACAACTGAAAATAGCTAGCAGACAACCTCCAGGCTATTTGTAAAATTTATCAACAGGTCCAGTCATGACAGGAGCGAGCACAATACATCTCAACAAGTCATAGCAGAAAAGAAAATGTAATCATGCTAGAGAATAAAATACAGGATCTGAAGAATAACATAATGTAAAAGAGAGACTGTAAGTAAATATCTATGATATATATATAGAGAGACAGTGCTAGTGATTCAGAGTAGTGCATAAACATGTGAATGGCTAAGGACTGATTCATGATTACACTACTGGAAATTGATTCATGATTACACTACTGGGATTTATTCACATGTTCATTTATACTCCCCCATCCCCAATCAATACACAAGGATCCATTCAAGTTACGTTAAGATTCATGATCATACTACGTTACCCATAAAGGGTAATTCATGAATTGATTCGTGAAGGCACGGTGATCATGAGGGTACATGAGTCACTAGCTGATGCTCCCGAGAGAGATAACATCTCATGAAGGGATCCATATAGTACCAATCCGTGTTCCAACGTGTCAACATCAATTAAGATAGTCTAAAGCAGGAAATATAATCCTAAACATGATATGAAATGATCATAGAATGTACTCGCCTGGTATCTGAATGTCCAAGGTAAAGATATTATCCGAGGAGAGGTGTCTGGCTCATAATTAGAACAACACAAGTCACAACATGTCCAGAAGGGTAATATAAAGCACTACAATGCATTCTACATGAATCTAGGTCAAACTAGGCCAAAGTCAACCCTTGGTCAATTGCACTAGTCAAACTAGGTCAAGCTAGGTCATGTCCTAACCCAGCAAGTCTTATTTGGCCTAACCAAGACTATCCTAGCAATCACACATCAATACAAGGCTATACAAGCCAACATACACCCAACTCTATATAGCATGCAATTATTCAATACTCAAATAGGCAAGAATTCACATTGGATATACACTAGATAATCTATTACTTTAAGCTATATATATCTACACATATATACACATGCATATATTGGTATTCAACATTAGGTCTATAATTATGGCATTTCAAATTGTTATATAAACTTATATATTACAACACAATATGCTAACATATATATAATATACATACATAGCTAAGTTAACTGTATTCATAAATACTTATTTAAGAGGCTATATGTGTGTATGTAAACATGGCAATGGGACAAGTGAGGGTTAAATATGCATACATAGTGTATACATATCAAAGAGTGTCAAAGTGTAAGTGAACAAAGTGTCAAGTGTGATAGTGTCAACATAGTGTAAGGGGTACATGAGGTAATTTAGGATTTGTGTTAACATAGAACATTACATCTCATTAACTTGTATATTGCATACATTACATCTATTATTACATTACAGTCATGCTTGCATTCATTCATCATTCATTTATTCTCTTGTACTACTATATGCACCATACATTACATACTATGGAACCTACATATTCATTACAAGCCATACTTATACATGCTTACATTAGATAGGATACTTACACCTCATACATTATTTATTTAAACATTTACTCATGCTTTTATTCTCTATTTAATTACATAATGTATATACATTAACATGGGTTAAAATCAAATAGAACATTATATTACACACAAGGGTGCACAAAATGCATATGCCGAATAGTAACTCCTACTAATAATCAATACTGTACCAACTCAATATGAATTAAAATCTAGGATTAAATTATGTTATAGATCTATGTGTTAGATTTTTGAAACTTCAAACGGATCGCTTTTTCGTTTCCGGAAACTCCCGGAATCGCGAAAACACCGAGAACGCGTTTGTCTTTCGTACAGCTGACACTCAAAAATTTTTGCAGAAAGTTACAGAAAGAATTAGGCCTATTAATACATGTTTTTGGAAAGCTAACTTCAATACGCTTCTTTTAAAAAAAATGGAAGATTAAACCGAGCTTTGAGCTAGAAGTTATAACATTTCTAAGTTAGGGCTGAAATTAAAAACGTGGATAAAAATCATGACGGATTTAGATAGTTTGAGCCAAAAGAATACACAATATATATCCTAATTATCCACAACAATAATGACAATAATAATATGAGGAACTCCACTCACAAACTTGATTATATAATCATCATGAACCATTTATTATATATATAAATATAGATACACTCTCATTATATTATATTATATATATATATATATATATATATATATATATATATATATATATATATATATATATATATATATATATATATATATATATATACATACACAAATCGATATATGTAACAAGAACACATCTATAAGAGATACATGAATGAAATGTAAAGTACTCAAGAACATATCTCTACATATTCAAATCTGAGATTTAATATGAATTAATTCATTTAATCAATATTTTAAATATAAAGTGTCCAAGTTTGGTGGTTTTCCCCATGAACACAAGACACAACAATAATACAATAGAAATCCCTAAAAGACACATAATGGACACAAGAGGACACACAATAGGGACACAATAATGGGGGTCATTCCTATGGTTAAAACTTTCCTAAATGCAAAATGGAGAAATAAAAGAGAAGGAAATATTACCTAAAGGAGAGAAAATCCAAGGAGAAAGGCTTCTTCCTTGGGAGAGCTTGAGAGCACTTGGGGAAGAAGACTTCTCAAAGAAAGAAAATGAGATGGGAGTCCTATTAGGGCCGGCCACAATGGCTATATCCCCCCATTGAATATTACAAGTTTGCCCCTCCCTTAGTTACAAGTGCTTAAAATAATTTTTGGTTAGGGTTTGGGGGTAAAAAGGTCAATAAAAAAAACTCTAAATGGTTAACCTAATAATTAGGAATATGACTAATCTTTCTAACATGATTAATTAAAATGTGGGCCATGGCTAACTATGCATGGGTCCAACTAGAGTCTAAGTTACCCCGGGTCCCCGTTACAAGTCGGATTGAGATAAAATTCGAACCCGACTCAAATAACCCCAAAACAATATCATAAATAATAAAATAAATATCAGAATAATTCAAAGAGGTCAAATGCAAAATATCCTTAGGCCAAAAATGAAATTAAAATATCATAATCACATAGTTAGGCTCTAGGTCAAACAGTCTCTAGGGTTTCACTAGCAAAACGTCAAAACCACAAGTCATTGATTTAAATAGTTTTAAAATGATTTAAAATCACCAAAAATCATATCATGAATTAAATATTATTATTAAAATAATTATAAACACAAAATTTCAAAATTATCCTTATTTGGAAAACTGGGTGTTATAGGACGACAATATTGAAAGCCTTCGACACAAGCCCCATATGAAAGAAAAAGTCGCTGAAACCTCATTGACGTATCATCTTTCTGAAAGTCGATAACGGAACCAATATTGGTTTCCTTTACCTTTTCGACATACCAACACAAGTCGCTGTAAGCTCTAACATCATCTCCATACATTTCTTGGTGCATCAACCTAATGCCATGGTATGCCTGCCCGTAGGTAAGAGATAAACCGTAGTCAACCTTGAATTCATCAACAACTGATTTTGCCGACTTTTTAGGATCCATCCGAACAATGTCACTAACCAAACTTTTTACAAACTTTGCTGGAACAACTATATTACCTTTATCCATATAGCCAGCTCCACAATTGTGTTCTTCCACATACATCTTCACCTCAAAAATTTGATTATCTTTCGAAATAGATATAACATGGAAGCTCCACAAACAAGCATGGGTCTTATAATTCTTGCAGCAAACGGCGTACCTCCCTGGCTCAGATTTTAGAATATGGAATGGATGACGAGATTCAAAACATACCTTTCTAACAGCGTGCCTAACTTCTTCAACACCATTTAGAAAAATCTGACCGACGCCTGTAATTGATCCAGGCCACATATTCGATTTCCTCTTCTTTGCTGTCTCAATTGAGCCCTCATAAAATTCTACTACTCGTTTATCCTTTACAGTAGGAGAACATCTACTACTCAAGGAACTAGAAGAGGAAGACAAAGGTTCCATAGGAATGCTTTGACAAGAAAAAGATGTCGATGAAGAACATGGAGGGTATACTTGCTCCACAAATAGATCAAAGCTCACGTCATGGGTACCATTGAAACCCCCAACCAAGGACCGAAGCCAAAAATCATTGTCAACATACAGTTCAGTCCCATCAGAATGCAAAAACTTGAAATGAAAGGAAAGTAGATCCAAAGAAGTCCATCGATCACACACTTGATGCTTTAAAAATTCCACGGTACTTTCATGTGTGACACGGCGGGAAACTATGTCTCTCTTGAAATAAAGATTAACTAAACAGCTTGAATCCATTCTCCCCTGATAACATAAAAACAGAAGAGATCACAAAATATGACAACACATATTTCTGACATTCTCCGTCTAAAACTGACGGAGAATGATCATTCTCCGTCTAAAATTGACGGAGAATGATCATTCTGAATGGAAAATGGTCATTCTCCGGTCAATTCTAACGGATAATGGTCATTCTCTATAATCGTTGCTCAGTTAATAGTCTTCAGAACAAATTCAAATTCAATAAAAATTTGCGACTGGCCGAAGATTATGTATGAATTTCTACATATCTAAACTCTCACCTTGTTTTAAGATCTATAAAAAGAAAAGAAGATGATCTTCTCTTCACAATTGACCTAATCACCGAAAAACTTCAAATCACTCCACGAAGAAGAAGAAGATGATGATGATGACAATGATGATGAGCGAAGTTCGACTGAAGAAAATCACAGTGAACAACGAACGATATTTGCGATCTCTGCTGAAGATGAGAACAATAGAATTCAGATCTCTCATAAAGAAGAAGAAGAATAAAATCGCAATCCAAATCTGAGTTTGAGAAATCAGAATCATAAATATATGACCAAATTTGCACGAAAGGGTATTTTTGGAACTACACAAATGACAATAGAGCATCTAAATGGAATATTATAATATTTAACGTAGAAATATATAATTATGGGCAATTTCCAGGGATATTAATCATGCATCTAAAAAAACATTTAAATTAATCATTACAACAAAAATTTGTTTAACATCAGATAATGAAATGCAGTACTCCAAAAGAATGATCCGATATGAGAAAGTATAACATGTGGTAGCTATATAAGCTACTGAAACTTTTTTTTCTTTTTTAAATGAACAATTGAAGCCTTTAGATCCGAATATATCATATGCTTCTTGAGCAATTTCCATTTCAAGAGACACCAGAAAAATATATGTAATAACATCTTTCCAAGTGTACTAAAATTCTAGACTTCGGAAAGGGTTAGCGGTGAAATTTAAATTTTTATAACACATCTTTGCGGTCGAATATTAATTTTATCGGTATAATATAATTTTATTTGATTTCGTTTAAAATGTGCACGATAGAAAATTTGAATATGAATTGTTCTTGTACTATGTTAAAGTTTACGCCACTACGACAAAATTATAAATTTTTGTGAGAGTTGATGGTTAATATTTACATTATTTTGACAATATTAGGCACGACTATAGTATTCAAACATAATAATTTAATTTTATCTAGTTATATATATTCATGGCTTGGTAGGTTTAATCCCACAGGAAAGTAGTGCTAACACGCTAACTAAAAATCGCTAATACATGCAGGTGTGGATTCATATGGGGAAGCTAGTAACAACAGAGGAAGCTAGTAACACGCTAACTACGGCCGGCGACAGCACCTGCGGCAACAACAGCAGTATCGCCAACAACAAGTAACAACAGCAGTATGGACCCTACTTCGAGAAGCGATTTCAACCTCCTTGGTTCATCGTTTTTGAACCATTTACACAGAAGCTAGACAACATGACCACCTACAATTTTCTTCAAATATATTTTTTCTTTCGCATCGTGTGCATCATAAATCGAGCTCTAAAATCGATAAAAAAACTCAATTTTCTGAATATATAAACTGTCCCGAAACCCCAAATTTGAAGGTCTGTTTCTGTCAAACTATTGATCGATTTAGAAATCCACTTGAACAGCCTTGTAGACAACCTATACGGCCATAAAATCTTATTTTTAATTTTTATTCTAGTTTATTAATTTTTGTTTTAAATCAGCTCCAAAAATCGAGAAAAAATAGTTTTCAAAAACATAAAAACTTCAATACGAGATCCGTTTCGACAAACCGGACGACTCGCTCGCGAACCAGTTTTATCAAAAGGTACATATGGACTTCGTGCACGCGTGAACTTTGACAAAACTCGAATTAGTTGTGTGTGCGCGATGAATTTCATGCGTATTCGACAAAATTCACCGTATCGATAATTTTGCCAATTATCCAATTACTTCATGCACCATCGTCACATCGCGGAAACACTTGCGCCATTACTCATAAAATTTTGTGGTCCTTTGAGCCAGGTTTGGTCCAATTCTGAGACAGTTGACCGAATCACCGTTTTGCGGGTCCTACGATCCGATTCAACGGATAATTTTATACACGGCTCATCGGAATTCAAATTTGGACATATCGTTGATATTGTAACGAAAAACTGGACTCGTTGACATATAGTTTGTTGCCTTTAGAAACCAAAAATTTGGCACACGTTTTGTGTAATGGGTCCATTGACGGACACTGTTTTGACCAGAAATTATCATTCTACCCCTGTATTCAGAAATGGACTTATGGATAGTCTATCTTAGCCATTTTCTTATTTCGAGAACGTTGTTGATGTTTGTTTCAACATCTAGAAATGTTCATGGAGATTCCCTCTTTGTAGCTTCTATTGCTTTGTCATGTTTGCCTTCTGGACTTTGTTAGATCACCACACAATCTTCAGGAAAGATACCTTACCATATTAACTTATTATTATCTTTAATTTAGCATGTTGCATTCATGTTATATATTTATTTATTTTATTTCATTTAAACTGAACGTCTGAGTCATACTTGGGTGTAACGATTGAGTTAGTCGTTTTCATTACTTATCATTTTTTATGCACATTTTCTAGATGTAAGAGATTGTCCTATGTTTGTGGAGCATTTTTATATCATTATTGTCCTTGACATGTATGTCACGAGTCGCATATAGATTTCGAATTTGCATATCAACTGATCATCAGTGCGTACAAGCCGAGCGATAGGTTATAACTGCTAATAGATATGCATGTTAGAAGACTTAGCAATTTTTAGGTATAAACTGTGTTGTGGAGACGATTCATGTTTAGTATCATGGGAAGGAAGGTGACAACTATTAGGTGTAGGGTCTGTTATTTATTTTATGTACTTGTCGGATGATAGTGACTCAGATGACTGCTACTTGTGGCCACCCTTTTAGTTAGTTTTGTTATTGTTCGGAGAACCCTTGCATGGAACGTTGTCTTCAAAGTGCATGATTCACTTACAATGATTATGTGACCTTTGTTTGATGTTTTGTCACTCTTTGCTCTGGCTATACGTTTTCGTTTGTATTGATCATGTACTTATACTTAACTATAGTATGGGACAGTGTCTCATCGCGGAATAATATATCACCCCTTATCCTTGTATGGTTGTAGGTGTGGTTCACTACTTTGATGATGGAATACTGGACTATGTTATGATCTGGATTATTTTACTATTACCTATGACTATGTGACATGTTTATATTCAGTTTATATGACATGCTTTTCTGTATTTTGTTATGTCCCTCAGAGGACGTGGGGATCTCTTCAGATAGTTGTTGGCTTTCTGTTTAGTGTTATTTGTGTACTTCTGTAGGATTCAGGTATAGATCATGACTTTGTTTTATCATTTCTTCTGTCCTCTATTTTCCTTATCATGATATATTCTTCTTGTTAGCCTATTATTTGTAGACTCATTTGATTTCTTTTCAGTTTATTCTGATAAGTGTAGCGTGGGGTGCACCATGATATGCATTTCTCATTCTTGTATCATATATTACTGTGGGTTAAGACATAAAAATGTTATTGAGTTATATAGAAAGTTATCGTTACTATATAGCTTATACGTATTCGAGCTGGACTAGAGTCTACTTGATATGTAGCTGATATATTTACGTATTCCTAATTCTATGTAGCTGATATATATATATATATATATATATATATTTACGTATTCCTAATTCTATGTAGCTGACATATATATATATATATATATATATATATATATATATATATATATATATATATATATATATATGTCACGCCCCGCTCCCGTAGGAGCGATCGTTCTCGCTAAGACGTGATGCCGCACGAGCCTCGATTATGTTCGTGCAAGGCGGGTTCCATAACGGCCGATTACAACGGCTGCGACGGGGTCGTCGTACAGAAGTTCCAAGCAGAAACATTGAACATGCAGCAAAAATTTAAAGGCAAAACACAAGTTGTTCAAAAGAACTCTTTATTGATATTGAACAATCAGATTACAATAGGTGAAAGGCCATGATTACAAGTCTCTCATGCTCACTTTTCTCTCATTATACAAGTCACTCAGCTCTCCCTCATCTCTCGATACAATGCTTGAGCCAGCGGAAGCTTCAGAAGGCGATGTCCATACAATATGTCCCGTATAAGTCTTGAGTTCACGCAGCCGCACGCTTCGACTCGCTAAGAAATCCGTGCCTCGACGCATCCAAGCGAGTTCCGCGCCACGAGCTTCTACCTGTGCCTGCACATGAAAACTGTGTGGGTGTCAGTACTCAACTGTATTGGTGGAGTGAGCTCCTCGTCCACCCATACAAAACCGACACGTTCATTTACTTTGTGCAATACAAGTTCCTTTACGATTATCTTTCTAGTCTTGCCTTAGGATCAGTTTTAAGACGTAGATGTCTGACCAAACTGATGTGCCACGACATGGTCGTGCTATAATGCTAACGTGTATTTCGATCGAGGCAGTGCCTCATCGCTTATGTACTTGACCGAACTTCAACTCGGGACGACAGGGTCGTGCCATACTCTATTCGTGACTTCAACATATTTGAGACAGTGCTTTATCGAGGAGCAACTTATGCGAACTCGGTCGTGCCAAGACTTTCACTTAAACTCAAGTGCCTCTAGACCGATTCTCGTGCCAACGACGTCAAGGGGTCGACTCGGGCTAATCGTGTCTCTAGACCTTGCTTAGACTTGTTCGTACTTCAAGATTGAGGTCGTGCCTCACTATCAAGACTTATCCATGCTACCCGCCTTGTGGCCTTCCTGTTCGACTCATAAACCAACTTAGACAAGACTTATCAAACCTAGTGTCAATTTTATGAACATCCTGACGCCAAGTATCGTGCCTAGCACGGTGCCTATGCCGTGGCCTAATCTTAGGCCCATACATTGTGTTACCGACCCGGACGTGCATTCAAGTTCTAGACTCAATCCAAAGGCATACACGCGGTTTGTCGCTATTCTGTCGACCTATCTACATGAGTGGTCAATAGTAATATCAAGCTATCTTGGAACTCGGCTAGGAGATATCGGTTCGTCCCTCCATGGGTAGCTAGTTCCAGAAGCGCCAAGTATCTCCCATGTGGTTATCCAGCATCCTACCTTGAATCGCCTCTCTTCTCCCGGGCCGACATGATCCCGGCGCCCCGACGATCACTCGAGAAGAATTTACCTTGTCGACAAGTTGTCCAATGACCATGCAAGACTGAACTCGATCTACCAAGTCCTTCCTTATTCATGACCATGCTTTTCAACTTTCTATCGAGACTCCCAAGTAGCGGGACCGATCTCGTGCACTTCCTTATCGAGACTTAGCGAGACTCCCAAGTAGCGGGACCGATCTCGTGTGCGAGACTTATCGAGACTCCCGAGTAGCGGGACCGATCTCGTGTACGAGACTTATCGAGACTCCCGAGTAGCGGGACCGATCTCGTGTGCGAGACTTATCGAGACTCCCAAGTAGCGGGACCGATCTTGTGTGCGGGACTTATCGAGACTTAGCGAGACTCCCAAGTAGCGGGACCGATCTCGGCGAAACCAGTCGCGTGGACTTCCTTTGTCCGTGGCATGCTTTTCACTAAACCGACCGTGGCTCGTGCCTTAGACAAACCTTGTTCTCTAGGCGACTCTATCGCTCAAGTCATTTACTTTATATGACGAGCCTTGTTCTCGAGGGACTACGTGACTCGACAACCGCAGATAGAGCAGGGCAGTGCTAGAAATGGCTTAGACCGACCGGCATAACTTTCCCTAACTTGTTTATGTTACGACTTGACGAGCAAAGGCTACGCCAAGCTTCACGTCGAGGAAACATTTCGTGCACGCGTTCGACTTGAACGACCAGGTTCTCGAGTGCCTAGACTTAAGCCAAAAGCCGTGCAGGACGACTTAACCCACGGAACGTGCGAAGGCTATGCATATGCCAAGCCTTGGACGACGGGACCGTACAAGCTTTATCAAGCATTCATGCGGGCGACGCCTATGACTTAGGCTAATTCGAGCGTTGGGGCAAAACGACGGGACCGTGCATGCTTTATAAGCATTCGCGCAGGCGACGCCTATGACTTAGGCCAATCCGAGCATTGTGGCGACTTAGCTACTTAGGCCAACTTTCTTCTCCCAAGCCACAATAACGAAGGATTCGAGTGTCACTTTGAAAGCACGCTGAACACACTTCTAAGACGGCCGTGGGACCTTTTCAAAGTTCTAGCATATATCGACCCGTCGGAATTATTCCCTTAACTATGTGGATGCGTCTCTTTTATTATCAAGCCTAACTTGTGCAAGTTGAAAACATGCGAGTTATTAAGTGAAGGCAAAGATGAGCGAGGAGTCGCCTCGACCGAGCGAGGCTTCGAACAGCCATTGCAAGGCTATGTTCGAACACCGTCGGCGTTTCGATTCCTCCGATTGACTTTGCGGGACGGGGAACTACAATATATATAAACTTAAGATGTGTTTGTATGTATATAATTGGGCATAGATGTATAAAAGTGCTATCATAATTACTTTCCACTTCTTGTCACTAGCATATCGGGTGCAAAATTAGGCTAATTCACTTCATTTTTTTAAAGATATGGACAGAAGTGGCCATCTACTATTTTCTTCTAATTACTTAATAAAATAATTATTTAATTATACTCACATAATTATTTATATAATTAATTAATAAAATAATTTGTGATATTAATTATCGAGCTACTAATATTATTTAGTATATTCTAATTACTTAATAAAATAGTTTCTGATATAAATTGTAACTACTTAAATTAAGATAAAATAAAATAATTAACATTACTCAAATTTAATATTTTAGTTAGTTAATTAATATTTTTGTTATTACTATAATTATTATTTTTACCTCTTTTGTATTTAAAATTCAAACACGAAAGTATAAATTTTATCCTTTCAGAGTACAAGTCATGTATCTAAATATTGTATGTCATTTTCAGAATATAAAAACTAACATAAAACTAAAAAATGTCCACATTTTATTTTTAACAAATAAAAAATCAAATTATATCGAAGCAAACAGACGTTAAATACAAAGTTCATGTTACATTTATCATCGAAACCCTTATATAAAATAAACAAAAGTGAGAAAGACCACAACTTAGAGCATCTCCAACCCATTGTGAGTTTGGAAAAAAAATGGTTGCCATATAGGAATGACCACTTCTTATTTCAGAAGTTCTTCTCAATGCAAATGTGAAATAAATTATAAAGTTGACATCGCAATGACATGTCAAAAACAATATGAAGTTAGTTGTCTCGATCTAGACAATAGACTTCACAATGTTTTACTTCAACATCATCAATTACGAATCAAAATATTTATAAAAAAATGAATAAGTTGAAAAGTTGTCTTAGAAGTTGAAAAAATAATAATTTTATCTGGAAATTGCTGATAAACCCAATTTCGGGGTTGGTTTGTATGAAAAACCCAACCGCATGATTGTTTTTGTGAAATGTCCAGAATTATATAATTCTACGTTAAATATTCCAAGATTTCCTTTAGATGCTATGTATTTACAAAATTGACATTTTATAGTACCAAAAATACCCCTTCGTGCAAATTTGGTCATATATATATGATTTTGAATTAAAACTCAGATTTGGATTGCGATTTTCGTCTTCTTCTTCTTTACGAGAGATCTGAATTCCATTGCTCTCATCTTCAGCAGAGATCACAAAGATCGTTCGTAGTTTACTGTGATTTTCTTCAGTCGAACTTTGATCATCGCTCACCATCATCGCTCATCATCATCATCATCATCATCATCTTCGTAGAGAGATTTGAAGTTTTTGGCGAGTAGGTTAATTATAGAGAAAAGATCTTCGTTCACTGTGATTTTTTCAAAATTTTTGCTGAATTTGAATTTGTTATGAAGATTTATAACTGAGAAACGATTAGAGAGATCTTTGATCTCGTTCTTTTGTGCGAATATAAAGGCGACTGATATTTGTCGTGCTAATGTGACTGGAATGGTCATCCCCCGTTCACTTGTCACAGAGAAACAATATTTTTTGTTATATTTAGACGGAGAATGATCATTCTCTGTTAGTCTTGGACGGAGAATGGCCAATTCCCTTGAGAATGATCATTCTCTGTGAGTTTTAGACGGACAATGATCATTCTCATGCATTTTAACACTGGGAATGTCATTCTCCGTATAATTTAAAACGGAGAATGGCATCCTCCGTATTAAATTATACGGAGAATGACAATTCTAATGCGTTTTATCACTGGAAATGTTATTCTCCGTATAATTTAAAATGGAGAATGACATTCTCCGTTTCAAATTACACGGAGAATAGCATTCTCTTTCGTTTTAACACTGGGAATGCCATTCTCCGTGTAATTTAACACGGAGAATGGAATTCTCCGTTTCAAATTACACGAAGAATAGCATTCTTATTCGTTTTAACACTGGAAATGCCATTAATTTAACACGGAGAATAGAATTCTCCGTTTCAAATTACACGGAGAATAACATTCTCATTCGTTTTAACACTGGGAATGTCATTCTCCGTGTAATTTAACACGGAGAATGGAATTCTCCATTTTAAATTACACGAAGAATGAACATTCTCATGCATTTTAACACGGAGAATGATATTCTCCATGTAATTTAACATGGAGAATAAAATTCTCCGTTTCAAATTACACGGAGATTGATGTCACGACCCGCACCCTGTTTAGGGGCACGAAAATGTGGGTACGTCCAGCCTACGTCGTAGTGTCGGCGGTAGAACGCTGTATAGGTCATCTATAACATCTAGCATCTAACAACAAGATATATAAACTTGTCGTCTCCGTACGGAGGTATAATATAACATCTCAACTCTATATCTCAATCACAAGTCTAGGGAAGATAGACCACGATATGGAATCAGATAAAAGGAAGAAACTGAATATAAATAGAGTTATCACACCACACAAAATAGATGTTCAATACAAATAAATACAAGTCCTGAATATAACTAAGTCTCAACTAACAATCGGAACAATCCGATACAAACTGAAAACTATAAATACTAGACTAAACTAGCCACCCTCTACTGAGCTAGATGCTCCTCAGGCTCCTAGATGTCACCCTCATATGCCCCATAGAAGGTAGGGCAGTCACCATCATCATATGTAATATTTTCAACAGGTCCAGTCAGGATAGGAACGAGCACAATACATCTCACACAGTTCATATCAGGTTGGAAAATATAAAGCATGCAAAAGAGTAAGATACATGGACTGTAAAGAAATATATATATAAATGATATAGATTTGATAACTAGAAATATCTATATACATGATAAGTAAGAACTGTAAATAACCTGCAATTTAGAGCATGAGATGGTTATATAAACGGGTTAGGACAATGCAAGGGTAACTCCATCATACATGAGTGTACAATGGATATATACATGATTTTCACAAGATTTCACAAGATAGGATTTTGATCACATAACCATTTCCTACTCACCCTCCCCAATCAATACACAAGGATCCATTCAAGTTACATTACCTTGTACAAGAGGTTTTTATCATGTTTGTTCACGAGATCATGAGAGTACAAGATTGCACAAGAGTATACATGAATAGCGGTGTACCTGAAATACAAGATGTTCGTGAAAAGCACATGACAACTGTATCTGATGCACCCCGAGGGGATAACATCGCATGACAAGATCCATATAGTACTAATCCGTGATAATAACATGACATCATCATGTAAAGTAATCTAGAGCAAGAATATAAATCCTAACAAGTATGAAACGGTCAGAGAATGTAATCGCCTGTCACCCTGAATGATTGATATGAATAGATGTTCGAACTGGTGTCACAGAGTCCTATTTAGAGTAAAACATGTTATAAAGTACTCAAATTGTAATAATAAAAATCTGCAAGGCATACTACATGATTCTAAGTCAAACTAGGATTAGTCAACTTTGGTCAACTATATAGGTCAAACTAGGTCACACTTGGTCTACTCCAGGCAAACTAGGTCACACTTGGTCTACTCTAGTCAAACTAGGTCACACTTGCTCTACTCCAGTCAAACTAGGTCACACTTGGTCTACTCTAGTCTAACTTAGGCTATCAGGGGTCAATTTGGCCAACGGTCAACTAATATAATCTAGTCTAGGTTAGTCAATCCCACTCTTAACCAATGCATACAAGTAGAACCTATTAACCATATAGCTAATCAAGCATTACATATATACACTACATCACATTTAGCATACAACCTATACAAGCTCTCTCTCTCTCTCTCTCTCTATATATATATATATATATTTTTTTTTTTTTAGCATACAACCTATACAAGCTCTCTCTCTCTCTCTCTATATATATATACATATATATATATATATATATATATATATATATATATATATATATATAGGAAAATTCTACAATACATCCACCCTTTTGGGATGTATCGATACATCCCAAATATGGACCGTAAACTTCCAACGGTCCAGATTAAATTCAGATTAAATAATGCATGATACATCATTTAATGCTGATTTAGACTTTTGACCTGTTGGTAACTTGCTTTAGCAGGTCATTCTTCACTTTAATTTTTTCAATGAACACCCTAAATTAACTCATATTTACTCTCTCAAAAGTCCATCCAATTTAATCTGAACCTTAATTTTTTTTTTGGTTACAGGCTATGGTAGTGGTGGTGGTGGTGGTGGAAAGAGAAACGGAGATGTAGAAGGAAATAAGAATCGGTTCGGATCACGTCGAACGTCGTCGAGCCCTCCTAGAACAACGAGGAGTACCAGCTGCACCGAGAAGAATCGGTCCGCTTCGCGTCGAACGTCGTCGAGACCTCCTCGAACAAGGAGAAGTACCAGCGGCGCCGCTCTAATTTTACTGCCCATGTCATTGTCAGAAATTTTATTTTTCATTTAACAGTTTAATATTTTGTTAATAAAGCTACATGTCATGGTGGTGGTGGTGAACTGAGGAAACCTGCTTCTGAGGTCGGACGGATTATTTTTTTACTTTTCTAATGATAATATTTTCGAAGAGAATATTTTTTTGGACGGAGAATGGCCATTCACTTTGCTTTTAACACGGAGAATGGCCATTCTCTTTGCTTTAATACGGCGAATGGATGGAGAATGGTACATTTAGGATGGAGAATTGTATATTTTGGACGAAGAATGGACGGAGAATACGACGAATGGCCATTCTCTTTGCTTTTAATACGGCGAATGGACGGTGTATACGGCGAATGGACGGAGAATGACCATTCTCTTGCTTTTAACACGGAGAATGGCCATTCTTTTTGCTTTTAATACGACGAATGGACGGAGAATGGTACATTTAGGACGAAGAATGGTACATTTAGGACGGAGAATGGTACATTTAGGACGGAGAATGGTACATTTAGGAATCCGACAAAAGCTCGTTCTCTCAAATCTCTTCTTTGTGTAAATTAAATCCAAGGAGGACACAATCCCTAATTTTAGTTATTGCTTAGCAGAGTCTGCTTAGTTGTTGTAAAATTGTGGTGTTGCTTATGTGACACTTTCATCTTTAATATCATGTTTTCTATGAATTTGTGTTCTGTTTGATTTTGATTTTGTAATATTTCCTTAATTAGTTTTTTTGTTTTATCTAACAATTTAATATTTTTGTTATAAAGCTACAGGCCATGGTGGTGGTGGTGGAAGGAGAAACGGAGATGAAGAAGGAAAAAAAGAAGAAGTTCTGGTTCGCGGCGGACTTCGTCGAGTTCTTCAATCATGCGGAATTAAACCTCTTATAGAGTTCCTTAATTGAAGTTGATCATGATAACCTTTTGTATTTTTCAAACGGCTAGTAGAATCTTCCTCGAGCCCTCCTCAATCAAACGGCTAGTAGATTCTTCCTCGCGCCCTCCTCAATCAAACAGCTAGTAGATTGTTTGCTAGTCTCAAAATTTATTTGTCTTTCCATCTTTCTCACTTTTTGTACTTTTCTCTTGCTATATATACAATAGTTTTCCTGTTTTATAGTACTATTATTCATTCTGAAATACATAGAATAGTTTTCTGAAATACAATAATTTTTTTGTTCTCAAGATGTCTACTCGTGTGGTGGAAAATGTAGAAGACTTAGAAGATTGATTGCCAGCTCCAAATGAAACCTTAATTCTGCGTATGTTGCGCAAGATTGAAGAACATCTTTCGACGATTTCAGCTGATGTTGTAAAGATCAATTCTATGCTTAGTTCATTAAAAATTGAACAAATGAATTTATCTCGGCGTTTTGAGAAGATTGAAAAATCTTCAGCTTTGAAGAAGGCATCTTCATCTGGAGCATTTAATAATGTGAAGGTGGTTTCCGTTGAATCTTCTTCCGATTAGGAGGACGTGGAGCTACAGTCTCATAGTAAAGCATTGGATCGAATGCTCACATTGTCCCCTACAGAAGAAACTGACTTTAGCAGTTCTTCTAAAAGAATGCGTGAAAATTTACATCCGGTCACACCATCGAAAAATTTAATAAGGGGTTCAAACTCGAAGTCTAGCAATTGTACTTGTGGTTCTTCGAGTTATTACGACTATATTTTTGCCGATGATAGACCTGACGAGTAAGTAATATGAGTTTTGATTTAATTCCAACAGTTTTTTCTCCTAATTTATTCGTTTCTTTTCTTAGAGAAATAATATCATCTTGCAACAAAATCTATGTTTCTCGGGCTGAGATGAAGTCCTTAGATCCTTTAACGAGAATTAAAAATAGGGTATGTATAGATAGTATATTTCTTCTTAGATGCCATCTATGTTTACTTCGATTCCATCGCTGACATTTTTAATGATTTATTCAGATTGTAGGCATTTTTAATGATTTAAAGCTAATATATGGTTTTTACCAATAAAGATATCGGTGAGTGAGCATTTTATTCTTTAATGCATATGCATTAACAATTTTCTCGTTTGTTTGTCCTTCGTAATGTATTAGTTGATGTGTATGTAGAAAGAAACGTTACCTCCATCCGACAAAAAGCTTCATCAAATATGGAAGAAGTACAAATATTTTCAGGATTACATGGGATCTTTAAGCACTTGTAACGAGGTATTAATGTATTTCTGTTTAAATATTAATCCTAATTTTCTGAAAATTTACTAATTTATTTTACCTAATTAATCCTGATTCAGATATACATACCCATTCATTTGGACGAACACTATACTCTTGCAAGAGTTCTGGTTAAAAAAAGGACTGTTGAAATTTGGGACTCACTTGCATCTAAAGATGATCCGATTCAAAACAAAACAGTCATAAAAGAAATAGTAAGCTCATATTCATCAATTTTTATGAATTGGGTACAAGATACGCGGTATACTAATACATATTGTATTCTGGTAATTGTAGTTTTCAAAATTGGATCTCTTTCTCGAAGAAGAGATTTTGAAGTTGAGAGATGCTAGGTTCAGCTTTTCTACTTTTGCAATAAAACGTCCTTCTTCTGTTCCCCGCCAAGGCAATTCTGTTGATTGTGGGATTTTTGTAATTGCATTCATGAAAGACCGATGTAGTCTAGACTACCGTTCTCTCGATGTAAGTCTGAAAATATATCGACAAAAACTTCAACTTTTAGAGAAATATTTTTGATGTTATGTTTGTTATACGCAGTTTGATGCGGGAATGGAAAGACAAAAAGCTGCTGAATGGATTACAACTTTAGAGCACAATGAAGATCTAAAAGAAGTCCAATCTGAAATGATTGAATATGGAAGACGATGATTTTTTTTCTTCTTCTTTTATATCTAATGTATGGAAACCCCTAATGTATTATGTTCATTTATTTTGTTAAGTTGTAATGACATTTTGGTCAAACGGCTTCGATTATTTTTGATTAAGCAGAATCATTTTTGCCCTTCAAATTAATATAATTAAGCAGAAAGGAGTCTTTTGCCCTTCCATCGAATGACATTTTTGCCCTTCTAATTAATTCAAAACACCCCCGAACCCTTTTATTACGAAAAAAAAGAAAAAAGAAAACCGTTTCGATTCTTCCTCTTCTTCCATACTCCACTCTGTACTCAAACCTAGGTCATTCTCCTCCAAAATCTTCAAACCTTCCTCCCATTCGCAATCTTCACACCATGTCGGCATCAGCGGCAGAATCATCACCGGCAAGCATACCAATTAGAGAAGATGTACCAGTTACAGAAAATCCAAAAAGCGATAGACGGAGAACAACCGAAATCCTATTCTAAGAAAGTTGCACAAAGAAAAAGGAAAAAAGTTGCTAAACAAAAAGAAGTGCAAGAAGAAGTGCAAACAGAAGGTATAACTTTGATTTTATGTTCGCAAATTCTGTAAATATTACAAGAAAATGACATTCTCCGTCATAAAACGCACTTGAATGTTAAATTCTATTCGCCGTTTAATTGGAACGGAGAATGGAATTCTCCGTCTAACTTGTAACGGAGAATAACATTCCCAGTTTTAAAACACATTAGAATGTCCATTCTCCGTTTTATTTTAAACAGAGAATGACACTCTCCGTGTCATTTGAAACGGAGAATGACATTCTCGTGTTAGTATACACGGAGAATACCGTTCCCAGTGTTAAAATCCATAAGAATGGGCCATTCTCCGACCTAATTTTTTATTTTTTGTTTTGTAGAAAAAAAATCTGTCAGGAATAAGGATTCAAGACTTTTCCGTTCTACCTTCAAGCCAATGCTAAATCTATGGAGGAGGTCAATAAAGATGTTAGCCGTTTACCTGAGCCAGTTATTGGTTTCTTGAAGAATATCGGTTTCTGGAATTTTGTTGAGATTTTCTACCAAAATAGAGTCCACGTCTCCGAAGTGGCCAAGGTAACGGAAGGGCTTGAGAATTTAATTGCAAGTTACACAGAAGAAGAAGATGGCGTCGGGTGCTTTGAATTGAGCACCTCTGTTAAAATTACGCCAAGCGTCGAGGATATGGCAGTCATATTCGGTCTACCGCTGAATGAAAAAAGCGATGATGATGTTTCTTACAGAAGATTGATAAAGGAAAAACAACAACAGCCCACACCACCAGCATCGTTGAGCCTGTGTAGAGATCACTTCACAAGATTGCTGGCTAATACCAAGGGCAAACACTTAGAAGTCATGAATAAGGAAGTGAGAGACAAGTTCTTTAAATTGTTACGACGGCTTCGTGGCGGAGATAACGCTGTTAATCCAGATGATTTGGCCAAGCTAATAAACTTCCACTTGTGCCAAACAGTATTCTTCACAAAGTCTGGCGGTTCAAATTTGTCGTACAGATTCTTGGCCTTGGTAGACAGTGTGGACGTCATCAACAGTATATGCTGGCCAAGGTTAATCCTGGCATATGTAATGGATAGCATAAAGAGGAGTAGAAGCAAAACTGAAACAGGGGGATTACTCAATGGCTTTCCACAAATTGGAAGGTTGCACAATATACTTCCTCTATTGGTTTGCAGAACATAGTAAATTTATGGAAAAGAAGTTAGCCGCAATTCCTGATTACCCAAGATTTTTCACATGGAATGGGTACGAATCTCAAACTTCCTCAAGGCCGAATATCACGACAAAATGAGATCGAAGATGATATTTGAAGATCTGGTTATACCTGTTGGAAAAGAAGAAGGGCACAAAGAAGATGAGCCACCTATAGAAGAAGTTGAAAAAGAGGGAGAGGAAGAACACCAAGAAGCAGGTAGGGATAATTTTGATGAACAACGGATACCACAGCATCATGAAATGGACACTGTGATGGACGACTCAGCAAAGAATTGGAAGATTTGAGAAGACATCATTCTGATATTCTTGCGCAGAATAAAGAACTTAAAGAAAAGTTGAAAGAGATGGAGGCACAAGGAGCGCAGTTACGTGCAGCCAACCTTGAGAATGCCATACTCAAAGAAAAGATGAAAGAGCTCGAGGCAGAAGAAGCACAATAACGTGCTGTCAACGTTGTGATGGAGGGTTCTGTGCATGAACTGGAGGATTTGAGAAGACATCATTCTGATATTCTTGCACAGAATGAAGAACTCAAAGAAAAGTTAAAAGAGATGGAGGCACAAGGAGCGCAGTTACATGCAGCCAACCTTGAGAATGCCATACTCAAAGAAAAGCTGAAAGAGCTCGAGGTAGAAGAAGCGCAACAACGTGCAGTCAACGTTGTGATGGAGGACTCTGTGCATGAACTGGAGGATTTAAGAAAGCAGAATTTTGTTCTTATTGCAGAGTTACATGCACAAGGTAAAATTTTTTCTATTTCAAATTTCTGATTTGTAATCTTCCAGGAGAATGACTATTCTTCGTATATTATAACACGGAGAATGGCATTATCCGTGTTATTTGAAACGAATAATTGCTATTCTCTATCATTTCGATACTGGAAAGGTTATTTTCCGTGTAATTCCAAACGGAGAATGCTATTCTCCGTATTATATTACACGAAAAATGTCATTCTCCGTGTTAGGTTCACGTCATATATTTCATTATTGTTTATTTATTTTAGTGCGAACAACCGAGCAACTCAGAAAAACAAATGAAAGGCTCGTAGAGGAGAAAAGGGAGCTTCAAAATAAAGTTGAATCGTTTAATATTGAAGCCAATGAAAAGGATGGGAAAATTGTTGATCTCCAAGCCATAGTTGTAGCATTTCAGCGTGAGGAGATTCAAGCAGCTGCTGAACTTGCTACTCCAAAAGAAGCCAAAAGAAGAGAGGATCGGGGGAAAAGAGGTTAATAAAAAGCAATACAGTTGGAGAGGCTAATAAAAAGCGGAAGATTAATGCCGCTCCGAAATCCCGAGGAGACGCCAAAATGGCTGAATTAAAGAAGAACCGTGTCATACTAAGGGAATGCGATGAACTCTTACTTTGGAAACATGCGATGAAGAGCTGAAGAAGCAATACATCGACATCGTAATTCCCAAAAAGAAGTGTCCAGAGTATGTATCAGAACCCTTTTTTTCTTTTGTTTTTTCTAATTTTTTCACAATTATGTAATGAGAATCTATCTTTATTAATTTAATCTAAACTAAATTTATGTGCACAGGGTAAAAATGGAGTCACAGTCGAGCTGTCGGCAATAGACCTGCAAGGCATGGAGGCTGGCATACTGAACCTAATAATAAGAAGCTGAGAGAAATTCAAGGCATTAAAGAAGTAGGTGCCCCCGTCTATTCAAAGGACGTGCCATTGATCCAGAAGCAAAAGGCGCCCCAATCACATAAGTAGTCTATTCATGATGGCCCACACATTGGTAAGAATTCAAACAGAAAAATCCATATTCATGTGTACACCGATGAAAAATGACAAAAAAATTACTCATGATATTGTGTTTGTTTTTGGGAAACAGACCATCGTTGAACGTGCCAATGAACCAAAAGCAAAAGCCGGCGCCCTTCAAGACATCCAAACAGTGTAGTAGACTTCGTCATGGGTTTGGAGGACGACATAGAGTTGCTATTCATCCCACTCTTTAATATCCATGAAATACTATACTCTGCTCACATTCAACTTTATCTCCTACGACTGGACACACTACAACTCCTTGAGGCAAAACACGTACGAAAAGTGCAAGGTGGATGCAGAATTAATGAAGAACACTCTAGAGCCTATCGTCAGGAGAAAAGTTGATAGGATGAGGGAGAGATGCCCGGCGAAGATGGAGTATGAGAGCAAAGTGCTGAATTGTTCTCCAAATTGCCCACAACAACTGGCACCCAACTGCCTCTTATACACGGCGTATTATATGAATATGTTGACGACTACTCCCTTCGAAATACCGGGAGGAAATGACGATGAAACTCACCAGAAGATTACAAAGATGAGGTTGGTATGGGCTAAGAAGTTGCTTAAAAGAATATGTAACACGAACCAAGCAATGACATTGTAAAAACAATGTAATTATGTAATTGGGCAAGGAACTTCTGTCTTTTATAAGCTCTGCTTTTATAATAAAATCATTTTTGAATTACATTTACATTGTCAAAACCAAGAAAAGTTTGAGGATTCTATTCTCCGTTTATCTTGAAACGGAGAATAACTTTCCCGTTTAAATTAATTCGTTTGAGGATTCTATTCACCGTTTATTTGGAACGGATAATAACATTCTCCGTCTGTCTTGAAACGAGAATAACATTCCCAGTGGTAAAACACATTAAAATGTTCATTCTCCGTTTTTTTAAACGGAGAATGACGTTCTCCGTGTCTTTTGAAACGGAGAATGTTATTCTCCGTTTAGTTTGAAAAGGAGAATGAAGATGAGCTTGATGAGAATATGACGAGGTTGGTATGGGCTAAGAAGACTACAATGATGAGGTTGGTATGGGCTAAGAATTAGATTTCAAGAGAACTTCTGTCTTTTATAATGTCTGCTTGCTCTGTCTTTTATAATAAAATCATTTTTGAGTTACATTTACATTGTGAAAACCACGAAAAGTTTGACTTTTTGAGTTACATTTACATTATGAAAGTCTGACGAAACACGATGAAGTGATTTGCCTCAAGGAATTCAATTGAAAGCTTCGACTGTGAAGGAGGAGTGTTGTTCTCCGTCGTCTTTCAGTTCGTGTCCACGTGGTAGATGTTCTTCATCGTGCATCGTCAGAGCATAGGAACCGTTGGATGACTCCTTGAGGCAAGTCACTTCATCGTGCATCGTCCGAGCAAAGGAACTCACTGAGGCAAAGGAATTCCTTGAGGCAGAGCACCGTGTCAAAGGCATCCTTCTTCATCATGGAGATGCACTCTACCGATCCCCCACCTTGGCAAGACTCTTTCCTTGAGGCAAAGGACCTGCAAAGGAATTCACTTCATATTGCATTCTTTCGAGCAATGGAACGCCCTGAGGAAAAGGAATTCCTTGAGGCAAATCACTTCGTCGTGCATCGTCGGACCAATGGAACACGTCGAAGAAATGAACTCCTTGCGGCAAAAACACCGTGCATAGTCCGAGCGAATCAACGTGGGCACTTCGACAGAGCGTGGAACGATAATAAATCCAAACCCAGGCATATCTCAGTCTTCTGAAGGACTTCACCACCGTGCATCGTCGGACCAATGGAACACGTCGAAGAAATAAACTCCTTGCGGCAAAGGAACACCGTGCATAGTCCGAGCCAATCAACGTGTGGGCGCTTCGACAGAGCGGGTTGGCAATAAATCCAAACCCAGGCACATCTCAGTTCTGAAGGACTTCACCACCAAAGCTTCTTCGAACGAGGAGATCGACAACCAAGAGGAAAGCGTCTTGCCAAGGCGGGGGATCGGTAGAGTCCATCTCCACAAGAAAAGCTAAGTGAGACGAGAACAAACTCTCCCTACACTACTGCCATTTATAGGCATGGAACAACTCGGACTCATGCGCCAAGTGGCAGCCACTCAATTAATTTCCATCAATACCAATGTATCTGCCCCTTCTCAAGTAAAGCTAAGTAAGACTAGAACAAACTCTCCCAACTACTGCCATTTATATGCCATTAATACCAATGAATCTGCCCATTCGAATTCTGCCAACTTTGATACCCCCTACTGTATCAAAGTTTTTTTCTTGATACAGTAGGGGGTATCAAAGTTTTGATACCCCCTATGTATGACATGTGGGCCCTTCCTGCTTTATAAAATGTGTACACATATATATATATATGCACATAAATTTTGAGAGGGCCCACATGTCATACATAGGGGGTATCAAAACTTTGATACCCCCTACTGTATCAAAGTTTTGATACCCCCTATGTATGACATGTGGGCCCCTCCTGCTTTGTAAAACGTGTAAACATATATATACACATAAATTTTGAGATGGCCCACATGTCATACATAGGGGTATCAAAACTTTGATACCCCCTATTGTATCAAAGTTTCTCTCCTGTATTAAAGTTTTTCCCTTTTAAATGGGCCCCATACATAACTTACAAAAAAAGTATAAATAAAACAAAATTTTGTTATAGTCAAGATTTGAACCAATGACCTCTTAAATACAAGTCTAGCATTGTAACCACGACACCACAATAGCATTCTCCGTGTTTTATTAAACGGAGAATAGAATTCTCCGTTTTGAATTACACGGAGAATAGCATTCCTAGTGTTAAAAACACATTAGAATGTTCATTCTCCGTTTTAATTTGAAACGGAGAATGATATTCTTCGTTTCATTTGTAACGGAGAATTATATTCTCCGTTTTGAACTGCACGGAGAATGCCGTTCCCAGTATTAAAACGATTGAGGATTCTATTCGCCGTTTAATTTGGAACGGAGAACGGCATTCTCCGTTTAATTTAAAACGGAGAATAAGATTCCCAGTGTTAAAAACACATTAGAATGTTCATTCTCCGTTTTAATTTGAAACGGAGAATGATTTTCTCCGTGTCATTTGAAAATGATATTCTCCGTTTTGAACTGCACGGGGAACATATTTTCTCTATTTTTGATATTCTCCGTTTTGAACTTGGAATTTGATATTCTCCATTTTTATCTAATTGTCTTCTCAAACTTTTGCATTGGAGAACATATTTTTTATCTAATTGTCTCGTGTGAATGACATCTTGCCACATAAGAAAGATATTGTCTTAAGTCAACGACGTTTCATTTTTTTCTATTTGCTCTTTATCGCTATTTCGCTTTCGTACTTTACAATTACGAAAATTGTGACCCAATTTTTTACAAACTCTACATACTCTAGGCTTCGGGATAGGCTGACTTTCTGTAGGCTGGCTTGATTTCCTTTGAGAAGGCCTTCCTTTTGTTGCTACCGAATTTGGCTCTTTTAAAGCTACATGCACTCCATGAACTGCATCAGCTACCATTTGTTCTTCTTCACCAATATCGGTCACCATTTCTTTCAACTCCATCAGAACAGACGACATCAACTCCGTTCCCTCTCTTGAATTTTGCTTGATTTTTTACAATAGTATGTAAACAGATTAACTTGTTCATTAATACCACCATACCTTCTGCTCTCAATACTGTCTGGGTGGATGAATCTTCTTTCTGAGCCAGGTCCGGAGAGATAACTCTCTTTGCAATCCTTGAGCCAACGAGATTTTATCAAGTTCTTTGGAATATCTCCAATTTGCAATCTCTTCATTGCTGAAAAAATATGCCTACAAGGAATCCCTTTGGTCTCCATCCACAAGCATTCACAATTTATGATGTTGTCGGCCGGATCAAATGTAACCTTCCGGTTGACATTGTTTGGCGACATATACTTTTGGACAGTACAAACTTCTGCCTCTCTTATGATGTGATGATGGAGAACAGTATATGCATCAGAACGTGTGATTTCCTTCCTTACATCTATAAACACCATTTTGGTGTAAATTGTGGCAAATTTACCTTCTATTACGGCCATGCTAGTTTGATTCACAACTGGTGTTGAGTTATCAGTGACATGCTTACTCATCTGGCCGTAACGTAAGGCCGCCAAACCGTAGTCACAATTTTGAAGGGTCTTCCATAGTAGCAGCTTCACATTCAAAAACCTTTTCAGAAATGCGTTCATAGATTCACATCTATTTGTTGCAGTAGAACCGCCAAAATAATTTCCACGTAGGAATGTGTCCGCCCATCGCTCCCTCGTTCTGTACAATACAGTGGTCCACTCATTGTTCTCTACATTATAATCTGTTAGCATCTGCTGCCAACGGTTTTCAAATTCTTCGACTGAATAGTACCTGTTTAGAAAATATGGACAGTAACTAAAGTTGTGATATTGTAACAACAACATACTTCAAAGTAAAGTAGCAAGTGTGCGATGTACCTTTTAATCAGAAGACTCAGTTTATTGTGAAAACCCTCTCGGTGTACATGTTTGGCAGCATTGTTTAGGATATGCCATGAGCACGTTCGATGAACTACGCTGGGCATTAAATCCTCAATTTTTATTCATGGATCTGCAACCATCCGTGAGAACTGTCACTGGTAATTTACCATTCATACACTCTAGGAATTTTTCTAGAACCCAAGAATATGTCTCAGCAGTCTCATTATGGATCATTGCAAACCCAAACACACAAGTCATCGCATGATTGTTTGTACCCACTAGAACCACCAACGGCATTTGACTTCTATTTGTTTTATATGTAGAATCGAATGCTAGTAATCTCCAAATAATTCGTAATCGAATCGACATGCACCGTCAGCCCAAAAGAGATGGGTCAATCTGGAATCTTCGTCTACCTTGTACGCGTAGAAGAAATCTGGGTCACTGCCCTCCTTAGATTGAAGAAATGTAAGTGTTGTCGTAGCATGAACATCGTCTAGTGCTCTACTATCTTGAGCTAGAGCGTTGTATAAATCCTTTCTCGTCCATCCAACCTTATCCCCGCCACCTTTCTTCTGGACAATTAAATTCCATATCTGTCCAGTCCCCATCCCTGACTTCCAACTCTGCGGGTGATATCGTACGATAGGATCTCAAAAAAACTGTTTCATAATCATTCGCCAGGATATTGTTGTGATGTACATAAAATTTTTTGACGAACCACATCTTTGTTTTATCGGTGTACCCAATATCGGTGTACCCAATACGAAAAATTGCTTTACAACCACTTCTGCTTTCACTTCTTGGCTCACGAACCCTGTTAGGAGCTTCCTTGTATTTCTTGTGTCTGAATCCCGCATTCGAACAACACCAACTACGGGACCATCACCATCCCAGATTTGTTTTTCTTTGCCTCGTTCTTTCTAATACTGAAACCATATGCTTTTGAATATATCCGGTAGAATGTCTCTGCTTCTTCAATAGAGTTGAACTGTAGGCCAACAATATCTTCTTCTATGAGATGTTTTGGATCTTTGTTAATGTTGGCAGACTGCAATATTTTTTTCATCGTCGCTGCATCGAAATCCAATGGAGATTCACCGTCGTCCCTAAGAACAATAAAACAAAATAAACATGAGAAATAAATGTAAAAATATAATGCATTTCTTAAATCCATTAGAAAGGGTGATGCGAAATAATATTTCGTTGTTTGCGTTGATGTCGTCGTTGTTGTTATGATGTATTCTTCCATTGTTTTCTTCATCTTGTTCTTTACTGTCTCCTAAGTTAACATCTTCCAAACTTTGCTCATCATCCAAATCATCTGACAGTCCTCTTGAAAGAAAGCTTTCTTTATCGACTAAATCTTCCACACGACGATCACTTTCTCCATGTGACGTCGACATTGAAGAAAATACAGTGTGTTGGAAACCAGCAGAAGAAACGAAGGACAAGAAACAATACAAGAAGAAAGAGTAATGCTATATTCGTACCTCCAAATTGTCCCTCTAATATATAGCCCTCCCATCTGATGTGGCATGTTAAATATAGTGTGTGTCATCTGACATGACTGATGACATGGCAAATTTTAATCCAAAAAGTTAACTACCCAATTTTATAATAATTTAACGTTAATATCAATGTTAATTTAATGTTAATATTAATTTATGTTAATATTAATGTTAATGTTAATATTAATATTAATATTATTGTTAATGTTAACGATAATATTAATATTAATGGTTAATGTTAATGTTAATGTTAACATTAACTTTAATGTTAATTTTTATTTTTAGTTTTATTTTAAAAAAATTGCCACGTCAGCTGCCAGATCAACATATCACGTCAGCTGCCACGTAAGGATGGACAGTTTGAAAGTGCAATTTGGAGGTACAAAAAGCATTATTCAGGAAGAAACAACTTCCAGCAAGGCAACAACACAACCTTTTCGTCTTCCTTGTAACTCCGCCACGTGGCCCTCTTTTGATGGCTCATGAAAAATCTTGAGTGATTCTAGGAGCAAGCATAATTTTAAGGAAACAACTTCCAACAACACAACTTTCTCGTCTTCTGGGTATATGTATTATTAAATTGTATAGCTAATAATGCATGAGAAAAGCATGCAACAGCATTCTCCACGTGGCCCTCTTCTGTAGGATAACGCATGCAGCAGCATTTAATGCTACGAAACCCTATTGTCTTGTTATGTGTTGTGTATCCTATGTGGCATGAGGCAGAAGACAATATCTTGCATAGGCGGCTATATTCACAAATGACAATAAGTTTAAAAAGTCATCTCCAATGCAAAAAAGTATGAGAAGACAATACAAAGTAATTTTTTACAACTTCTAAGACAACTTTTACTCTTCTAATGATATGGTATCAGTGTTTATTATTAAATTGTAGGATAACGCATGCAGAGCATTTAATGCTACGGGATCTGTTGTGTAAGGAACACAACCTGTGAGAGAGAACCCGAGAGAGAGAGAGAGAGAGAAAGAGAGAGTGTGGGAGATGGGATAAAGAGGAAGGATCGAGTTCGACTAGATTTTAAACTTAAAATTCAATTTTGGTTATCATTACTAATAACTAGTTCGCACGTCCGAGTTTAGACGAACACTAACCGAGCCCCGAGCAACGTGACATCAGCTAGCTAGGTTTCTAATTCCGTGACATTCCTGTTAATTTAAAATTTACAATATTATTGAAACTAATATTAATACTAAAATTTAAAATAGTTTTTGATTTAACATTTACTTCAAACTAGTTAAAGTTAAAATGCATTCTTTTTTATTTAAAATGTAATTGGAACTACAATTAATATTAACATTCGCTTGTCCCGTAGTTTAAGTCGTATTTCACTGCTTCTTGCTTAAGTCTATGCACCCAAAGAACTTGATTGTTCAAGTCGAACGGTACAGCACGTTCCCTCGATGCAAGGCTTGACGTAGCCCTTGCTTGTCAAGTCGTTGCACGAACACATTAGAAAAGAGTTTTGTTGGGCTATCGAAGTATAGCAAGCACCGTCCCGTGTCACGTGCATTTGTTAAGCAGTGAAAGGGTGTGAAGGCCACTGGCAATGTCAAGCCATCACGGACTATAGGGTTAGACGACGACCCTTTTGCGGCGGGCCGAATCGGTCCTTGGCCTAGGAATGGATTGGTTGAAGGAGCAATACACAAGAATATACTGCCATATTGGCAGGATTATTTTTGGTATTCCCGGTGAGGCAGAGTTTTCATTTTCGGTGAGGCAGAGTTTTCACCATCGACTTGATTCCAGGGACGGCACCAGGATCGGAGAGAGTCTACAGGATGGCACCTTCAAAGTTGGAAATCTTGTAAGATGATTGAAGAACTCAGAACCAAAGGATTCATTCGTGCTAGTGGATCGCCTTGGGAGCACCGATGCTTCTTGTGAAGAAGAAGGATGGTACGTCAAGATTATGTGTTGATTATCGTACATTGATGTCTTATTTGATCAGCTCAAGGGAGCGGCTGTATTCTCGAATATTGACTTGCGGTCATGAGGGTACCATCAGATCCGAGTCAAGAGCAAGTCATCCCGAAGACATCATTCAGATCGAGGTATGGACAAGGATTTCCTTGTTATGCCATTTGGAGCGACCAGTGTGCCAGCCGTATTCATGGACCCCATGAATCGTATCTTCATGCACTATTTGGATCAGTTCGTGATAGTGTTCATAGACGAATCTTAGTCTATAGCTGTAGTGCCCGTCCCTACATCGTGCCCCGTACTCCGTCCACGGGGTGCACGAGAAAGGAACACTGTCGCTATCGATTCGATCGGGACCGATAGGTCGGGATCGATTGACTCGATCGAACGGGAACGGTTGAATTAAGATCCATTCTCTCGCCTGAAGTAAACTCAAGGTGAGTGGCTGACCCTCCTCTTCTCGACCCCTTCCTAGGTAAATCGATAATGTTGTTGCGAATGAAAGGATAAATGCAAGGGCACAAACACGGAAAAGGGATTGAGTTTTCAAAGATAATAGGCTATGTCTTAATAACTAAAAGGAAAATATGTCTTCGCACGGTTATGGACAACTTGTCGACAAGGCGGTAGTTTCTCGAGCAGCAACCCGGGCCACGGGACCGTTTCGACCTAGGAGGAAACAGGGTATAGTCGTGCATAAGGTTTCAGCACAGGTTAAGCAGGGACTTGCATCGGAGCTAGCTACTTGTTGAAAGGACCCCGATTAACAAAGCTATACGTCCGATGGCTTGTGATGCCAGTGACGTCGAAGAGGGACGAGGCGAAGGAGGTCAGCCACTCGCCTTAGACTTGCTTCAAGCGAGCGACTGGTTGGCTGCGCTGACGTCGCCTACGCGATCACCTGCAACCCGCTGAATATGGGACTTGGTTCCAGAGAAGCCATTCCATAACGTGGAATGGATCTTAATTCAACCGTTCGTTCGATCGACCCGGCCGATTCCGACCTATCGGTCCCAACCGAATCGGTAGCGACATTGTTCCTTTCTCGCGCACCCTGTCACGACCCGCACCCGAGTTAGGGCATGAGTGCGTGACAGCGTCCCAGCCTACACCGCAGAAACGACGTAGAACGCTGTCTAGTTCTACTATCTAACAACAATTATAATATCAAAACCTGTCGAGAACGGTCAACTCCGAATGGAGGACAAGCAATGACAATATAATATACTCAATAAGCTATGATATTGTTGCGACCGTCCAGTGTTGGTATTTATGTATGGTATTTATGGTGCACATCATCTTAATTCAACCGAGTAGTTCAAAGGAGGGAATTATGTATGGTATTTATGGTACACATCATTAGGACGGGTTGCGACCGTCCAGTGTTGTGATAAGCTATGATATCAGTAAGTTTGGGATCCTTCGGATATTGGGCTAGCAACCCGTATCGAAGCGATCATAGTCTTACACATAAGGATGCCAAAGATGCATTACGGTGCGAAACACCGTGACCTTCATATAGATAGGGCCGGTGGGCTGAGATTAGCGCTGGGTGCAGGCGCAGGGCCTGCCACCCTTATGCATATGTTTAAGTTTACGGTTGGTTGGTTGAGTGAAATGATATGATTTTTATGTAAAGTTCTAACCTTGCAGGCTAGGCAAATGGGACATAGATGAGCACGATCACTATGTTTATGTTAAGATTATGTCTAACTGTATCTGCCGCAGGGACACGGTAGTGGACAAGTTCAGGATATGTTCGGCTCGAGGCGGGTCTCGGCTTGGACGTGCCGAGGCATGGAGTCCTTAGCGTTCAAGAGGAGCTACCGCATTGGCGTTCGGACTTACGACATGGAGATGTTCAGCCGAAGACTACTTGTTGGCTATAAAGAGGCATAATGTATGAACAATGTACTCCTTTGTGAGCTAGAGAGATCATGAGCGTTGTAGCCAATTGGCATGTTAAGTTGGGCTATTCAGAGCCATTGTAACCTTCAGTTCATTATCAATAAAAGAGATTCTTGTTGTATACTACGTTTTCTTCCGCTGCTTATGTTATCAATTTGAGCTATAACACTATTGTGAATCTGTTATCTTGCCTTGTACGAGCGCAACTAGGCTCGTGCGGCATCACGCCCCAGCGAGGACGATGATTCGGTGAAAACTTGATAATGAAGACGGTAACTCGGTCGACAATCGTAAGTATCGAGGTATGATCGGAAAATTTAACAGTAGCATTAATATTAAATCTACATTGGCTTTTCTTTAATTTAAAATTTACAATATAATTAAAACTAATATTACGAAATGCTATTTGCTCCCAAAAAATTTGGGTGATACCATCTTCCATTATGTGGCATA
>JANAVB010042297.1:0-103494 GCA_029216955.1 Iris pallida
AGAGTTAGTTACAAATTAGTTAGGTAGTTAGGAACAAGGTGGAGGTTTGTTAGAAAGTTGTTAGGATTAGTTAGTTAGTTATAACTAACTTGATAATTAGTCACATGACTAAATTAATTAATACTCATGACTAATTAATCATTTAGGAACTCCCTACTCTAGCCATACCATATTTATTTACAAAAGTACCCCCTCTAGCCATGACAACAAAATAATAATAATAATAAATTAAAATAGGTCAAAGTGGGAATTTATTGAAAATTTGAAAAGGGGAGTTACAAGTCTACCTCCTTAGAAAAATTGTCTTCAAAATTTAAGGAGTGCAGATAGACAAGTATATCAAACGATTCCCTCAAAATAGATGCGGGTATTTCTCCCTCATCTCATCCTCTCTCTTCCAGGTGGACTCTCGAGGAGAGTGGTGCCTCCAAGCTACTTTGGCTAAGGCTATCGTCTGGTTCCGCAGTTGATTCTCTCTGCGATCCAGAGTCTCTACGGGCTGCTTCTCATATGTGAGCCTGGGGCCTACTTCAACCTCAGAATGATCTATAATATGGCTGGGATCTGAAATTTACCTCCTGAGCAGAGAAACATTGAAGACATTGTGGACTCCTTCTAAACTTGGTAGAAGTGCCAACCTGTATGCCACTGGTCCCACCGTCTCTACTATCTCAAATGGCCCAATGTATCGAGGACTAAGTTTCCCTCTCTTTCCAAACCTGATGGTGCCTCGGGTAGGAGATATCCTTAGAAAAACAAAGTCTCTAACAACGAACTCCAAAGGCCTTGGTGACTGTCCGTCCAGTGCTTCTATCTGTCCTGATCAACTCTGAGTTTGTCCCTGATCAATCTGACTGTCTGCTTCATCCACTACCATCTTCAGCCTAAGCAAGACTCTCTCACCCACATTATCCTGAGATAAAGGTGTCTGACACCGTCGACCATACAACGCTTCAATAGGTGTTATGCCTATACTGGCCTGGTAACGGTTGTTATAAGCAAACTCAACCAGGTGTAAGTGGTCTACCCAAGACCTTCTAAAATCTAAGACACAAACACTCAACATGTCTTCTAAGGTCTGAATTGTTCTCTCGGACTGCCCATATGTCTGTGGGTGATAAATAGTACAGAACATCAACTTGGTGCCCAAAATCTGCTGCAGACTCTTCCATAAATATGAAGTAAACATGTTATCTCTGTCTGAAATAATGCGTCACAACCCGCTCCCGGATAATCGAGTACGAGTTCGTAGCCAAGCCCAGCCTATGTCGCGGTATCGGCGGTAGAACGCTGTCTAGTAACACATAAATCCTCCACAAATGCAAGTGATCCCAGATACAAATTATACTCAACAATAACACAAACCAAGGAAAGAAGAGTATAATAGATAATAAAATAATGATATCAAAATCCAATAACAAAGAGACTAAAATCTAGATTATAATATGGTTCATCCGGGAACAAATCCGGTCCAACTAAGAAAGGAAAACTAAAGCATAATAAAAGGTAAACGTAGATCCCTCTAAAGATCGATCATGGCTCCTGAGTCTCGGTACCAACACCGTCAGAACTATCCTCGGGTGGATCATAATAAGAAGTGTAGAGATACTCGTCATCCTCACCTATATCAACGATCCAGTCAGAAAATGAGCAAAGTACAACCATATTGCATTTAATATTTTTAGCACAAAATAAGCTAAAAATAATAAAAAATAGTAACGAAAGAATATATAAAGAACTAGCAAGATATGAACTAGACATGGAAAGCAATAATCACGAATGAGTAAGCTAACGGAAAAGAAACATGAAGATAAAGAACTAAACTGCGATCAAGAACAATAGAAACAACCATGTGTGTGTGAAGTACCTTTTGGTACGTGAACGGCTGGGCTAATACGGCACATCATACGATGGCTATCCATTTTTGATACGACTAACCCACACGTGAAGTGTATGACTTAGCTATCCATATTAACATTAATTGGGTTTATTCACGCACCTACCGAGTATTTTCTATCCCGACTCGCTAACAATCAATAATGGTCAATGATGCGATAAGAAGGACGCAATAAGCCTATCGTGTCACCATCGTGTCTTAACAGAATATTAAACAATATCTCAATGGAATATCAAACAATGTCTCAACGAAATATCAAACAAAGAAACAAATAAGAAAGCGTTATAATGTACTAAAACATAATGCAATACTGTAGTTTCCTGAACCCTTGAACAAACCATAGTCACAAGTCGAGGATGAGAGAAATGCCAATCTAGAAGCTATCAACCCAAACCGTACATCGTACCACGAACCGTGTAAGAAAACTACAAGTTAGTTCTAAGATTCTAATTCTAAAATCATGGAATAAGTGGCTAATGGGTTAACTTATCAAATAATAATAATTATGGAATAAATTACTAAAATCTAATTTAACCTAATAATAATCTGAAATATAACTTAAACAAGAAATTTTGGCCATAGAAAGTCACATTTCCAATTTTAGAAACCATGGCACGCAAATCGAGGCATGCCAATGACTATCTAGTCAAACGTCATGAACTCAAGATTTTAAAAGTCTATTTTGGTATATTTTAGTGCCACGAGTGCACCGGAATTAACCATGTCGCAAAATCACGTTTTGGTCAAAAGATATCGCCGTTATGGCTAACCGTGAGCAAAATAGTGATTTATCGATCAAATCTGAGTTTCACTTAATAAATAAAATAGTAAACGAACCTCTAAAATTCTAAAAAAATTATATGTCGAAGATCATTCTATTAGCTTACCAAAACATCAAACGGATCACGAATCGGAGTCGGGATCTCCCGGGATCTCAAAAACCGTGTGACGTGTCGAGTTTTGGACAACCAACTGTTTGCCATTGATTGTAAAAGTACAGAACAATTATCGGAGGACTGAACTTAGACTCACAATACAAACTCGCTTGTACAAAGAAAGCCTAGGGACGAAAACCTAGGTACATCAATCTAAGTACAATTGTTTATTTTAGATTCTGGGGGGTGACGATAGAGGCTCGGGAAGGCGACGGCAGCCCTGTCTTACTCCTTGGACGATCGGTATGCAGCCTTGGCTCTTTGTGAAAAGATGGTTGGCGTTGACGAAGAAGTGCTCTTTTTGCTCCTCTGTTGCTCTCCTGGCTTCTCTCTCTCTCTCTCTGTGTATTCTCTCTCTGACTCTGTATATTTTTTTATTCTTTTGTTGCCGGTCCTTGTGCAAAGAAATAATGCTGGCTATTTATAAGAGTGGAGTATGATCATTAGGGTTCGCTAATGATCATTTGTTTGGAATGTCGGCGCTCCTTCAATCTATCTGAACCCTTGATCCTGATTACAATGAATCTCGGCCATTAATGAGGATAGCACCGAATCTTGTGAGCAATTAATGTTAACTGCTTTAAATCTCCATGATGGATTCTACCAATCCGATTGCTCGCCACGTGTCCCGTTGGCTTGATAATAAATGATTGCCTTGATCTCAGTAATTATGATGATGATGTCAAATATATTGTTGAGATTCGGTTAAATCGTTGATTGATCCGATGCCACGTGTTTTAATTGTGGGTCCTGCCAGAGCCGCATGGGATAGGCAAGACTTGAACCACAGGGAGATAATCTTCATGAGCCGCATGGGACAGTGCTTTATTGAGCCGCAGGGGATGAACTCTCAATGAGCCGCATGTGCATAATCTCTACGAGCCGCATAAGCTAGCGTTGTATTGAGCCGCAGGAACTCGTTTATTCTTGGCCGCATAAGCTTGCCTCAAAACTTTGGTAGACAGTGCCACTTTGAAGATTTTCCTTATTCCTGAAGTACTGCTTTTCGTGTCAGTCGTTATGACAACTTTATGTCAGGTCTGTCACTTGTCAGGTCTGTCAGCCGTCAGAGCATTAAATGCGTCCACACGTTGGGCACAGCTGTTTTTGAAGACCACGTGGCCTCTCTCTGGGCTGCATGGAGTTTACTCGAGCTGCCTATGTGCGTTGAGTCGCATGTCCATGTTGGTGACTTTTGAGCCGCATGATACTCTTGAGCCGCATGAAGCTCGTCTGATTTTGAGTCGCATGAAGCTTCCTGGGTTCTGTGCCGCATGAAGAATGTCTCATGACCAAGCCGCATGAAGGACGTCTCATAACCGAGCCGTATGAGGAATGTCTCATGACCGAGCCGCATGAAAGACGTCTCATGACCGAGCCGCATGAGGAATGTCTCATGACAGAGCCGCATAAAGGACGTCTCATGACCGAGCCGCATGAGGAATGTCTCATGACCGAGCTGCATGAAGGACGTCTCATGACTCGCATGAGGAATGTCTCGATCTGCCCGTGCATTCGCTTTGTGGGCCCGGGTATCCCGAACACACGAGTGCGTAGGTATCATGTTTTCTTCCTGATGTGGGGGCTAATAGAAACACTTGCCCTCGATCTTTCTTGGGAGACTCTTGAGAACCACTCTGTCCGTTTGCCGCCGGAGGCTGGACACAGGCGGCTCTGTACAACTTTCCATCAGAGGCCCGCTTAGCGGGACGCTCTTGATGGTCAGAGGTTGGGACAGCTGACTGAGCCCGATGAGCCCGCGCTGCCCTAGACTTCTTCTACTTAGCACCCGAAGGTGCGTAATAGGAAGAGTCCAAGTTTGGAAGGAGGGAAGAGAAGTTGGTGCCCTTTTCAAAGGAGGTAAGGGGGCTCTATTTATAAAATGGAGTGAGCCCTTTCTTCTTCTCCTTTCCGATGTGGGACTAAAAGTAATATTTTCCATGCTTCTACAGGACCCCCTTCAAAGTTTCCAAATTGCAAATTTGGAACACTTTGAATAAGAAGCATAGAAAGTATATTTGTTTAGGTGTAGCAATCCAATCAGAGGTAGCATGGACGTGATAGGTTTGGGTACTTCTGCTGTGGATTTTATGTGGACTTATCATCCTTGGCGTACCTTGGTTTTAGGTACGGATAATAAGTTGAGAGAGGGAACCATCAATTTACTCAGAGGTGGTATGACATGGTAAATATAAGGTTGATGGTAGAGCTTTCCTACTCAGAGGTGATATGGACATAGTAGGAGTGAACTCGAATGAGGATACATAGAACAACTCAGAGGTGCTATCAACGTGGAAGTTCTATGCATTGGGTGAAAGAATGCTATGGAACAGCTGGGCTCCGAAAGCATGTGATGATGAGGAAAGATGTGGATGTACTAAGGGACCTAGTACGGCATTTGTGGTCAGCAGAGGACATTTGTGGGCCTATTATCCTTGGCATACCTTAGTTTTAGGTACGGATAATAAGTTTGATAGGGATACCTAGGATAACTCCGCGGTAAGGCGGATATAGAGGTTCTTGGTATTGGGCGAAAGAATGCCATGGAGCAGTGAACAGTTTTCTGTTTTCTTTCACTGTTTTTCTTTTTTTTGTCAAGGGGTGTGATCCCAGATGATGTAGTACTTTGAATTTTGAATAAATGAGCATGTTTCAACTCATTTTCTCTTAAATGTACTTGTGGTGTTTATGGAATTGGACCTACTGGGGGATTATTTGTGGACCTGTTACACTGGGCGTACCTTGGTTTTAGGTACGAGTAACAAGTTTCGGAGAGGAATACCTAGAACAACTTTGCGATAAGACAGCTATAGAAGTTTTTGGTATTCGAGAGAATGTCAGGGAGCAACTAGGCTCCTAGGTATGATAGGGAAGGGATGGGCGTGTACTGGAGACCCAGTACCGCATCTGTGGTCGACTGAGGACATTTGTGGTCATCAGAGGACATTTATGGTCAACAGAGGACATTTGTGGTCAACAGAGGACATTTGTGGGCCTATTAGCCTTGGCATACCCTGGCTTAGGATACGGATAATAGGATGAAAGGAAACCAACATACTTACTCAGAGGTAATAAGGACATGGCAAGTATGAGGGTTTTACCGTGGAATCTTCCTGCTCAGAGGTAATGAGGACATGGCAGGAGTGGACTCAGCGGAGGATATTTATGGGCCTATTATCCTTGGCGTAACCTGGTTCAGGATACGGATAATAGGATGAAAGAGAAACCAACATACTTACTCAGAGGTAATGAGGACATGGCAAGTACGAAGGTTTTACCGTGGAGTCTTCCTACTCAGAGGTAAAGAGGACATGGCAGGAGAGGACTCCATGGGGGATATTTGTGGTCAACAGAGGACATTTGTGGTCAACAGAGGACATTTGTGGACCTATTATCCTTGTCGTACTCCGGTCGTGGGTACAGATAATAGGTTGAAAGAGAATCGACATACTTACTCAGAGGTAATGAGGACATGGCAAGTATGAAGGTTTCTTCTACGGAGCCTTCCCACTCAGAGGTAATGAGAACATGGCAGGAGTGGGCTCAATGAAGAGGGGTACATAGAATGACTCAGAGGTAATGAGGACATGAAAGTTCTATGTAGGGGGTGATTTGTTTTGGCGGAAGTGAAACGACTCAGAGGTAATGAGGACATGGCCATTTTGGAAATTTGTGGATCGCTTACCCTTTTTTGTGTACTGGAAGTGCGGGTATCGGATCATGAGGAAGGATCTCTTCCAGGAAGAAAGTTCAGAGGTACGATCATACATGACTTACTATCTGAAAGAGTGACCGGAATGTGAGTTCAGAGGCACCAACGGGCACATGACTCAATATTGTGAAAGTGTGAGTTCAGTGGCACCAGCGGGCACATGACTCGATAATCTGGGATGTGTGGATATGAGTTCAGCGGTACAAGAGGGTACATGACTCGGGAATCTGGAGAATGGTGAGTGTGAGTTCAACGGTACCAGCGGGTACGTGACTCGATAATCTGAAATATGGTGGATGTGAGTTCAGCGGCACCAACGGGTACATAACTCAATGATCTGGAATGTTGTGGATGTGAGTTCAGTGGTACCAGCGGGTACATGACTAGGTAATCTGGAGTGGATGTGAGTTCAGCGGTACCGGGGGGTACATAACTCACCAATCTAGGAAATTTGGAGACGGAATGTGAGTTCAGCGGTACCGGAGGGAACATAACTCAATCATCAGGGTTTTTTTTTGAGGATGTCGTTTCGGACGTAATACTTCTTCAGGAAGTTGCCGTTGATGGACAATATGAGCAAATCTCAGTGTGAGCAGCCACATACTTAGCCAGCTCTGACCCTTCTTCGGCCACCCCCTGTGTAACTGCAGATTGAGAGGATGACTTGGGTAGCTTGATCATCAGGGGCTCTATTGGTGGAGCCGAGCGTGGAGTTGTTGGCAAACTAGCGACCCCCGGTTTGGCACTTGATGCTGGGCGGGGAGTCGCTGGCTCGCTAGAAGCCCCAGACTTTGCATCGGGATGACGACTCTTCTTGGGAAGACGTACGTTATTGGCTTGTCAGGGGGATTGAGCTTCTCGGTTTGTGGCTGGCCGACTCTTGGCAGTCTGATTGTTAGTGGCTCCGTTGTAGGTCTCGGCACTTGGCCCAACCTCGGCAGTCGGATTATCATCTGTTCTTCTTGTGCCGAGAGGCTGATCGCGTCCTTACGCAGAGTGGCCGTAAGGGGTGCGAACTTGCCTGGTTTACGGGCTTGGAGGTGGATCGTCAGGGGTTCTTCTGATCCCGCGGTCGCTTCGGTACTAGCTTGCTCATTTCCTTCATCAAGGTGCCTCTTCGACTTTTCATATAGGCAGGAGGCAGAGAGTGAGTAGTAGGATTCGACCCCTTTGAAGGGATCGATGTCAGCAAATTCTGTCTTCACGAAGCCATGCTTGTCGACGTATTTGAAGTATTGGTGCAGCGTGGAAGGCACGATCATATAATCGTGTATCCAAGGGCACCCCAAAAGGATGTTGTAAGAAGTGTCGGCATCTATGACGTAGCAGGTGACTTCTGATTGGAGATCGCCAATCTGGCATTTCAGACGGATCTTCCCGATTGGGTAGCTCCTGCCCGAATTAAAACCACTGATGGCGGTATTTGTAGGCGTCAGGCGATACATCGGAATGTGAAGATGATATAGTAGTCCCTTCGAAATGATGCTTATGGAAGACCCAGGATCAATGTGCATCCGGTCCACCTTCACGTCGCCGATGTATCCCGTGTAGTATAGCGGGCGATCATGTAGGTTGGTTTTGATAAGCATGTCCTGCGGAGTGAAGACGATATTGGGCATTGCTTCCGTGCAGGCACTATCTTGGAGATCCATGGGTGAGTCCTCCCCAGTGAGGTTGGATTGAGCAAGGTAGGCATCGACATTTTGGAGTGCTTCGCTCAATGCAATACGAACGTCCTTGGAGAGCCTCAGGAGTTCGTATAATGACAATTTGGCCGGAGTGTTAGCCAATTGTGCTAAGATGTCAACATTGTAGGCCTCTCTAGCCCTTGGGCCGTGTCCTTTCGGAGAGATTTGTCGAAGCGAGTCTCCTTCGGCCTAGGCTTGTCGGTCGTCGAAGGCTGAGCCGGTCCCAGAGCATCAGTTGTAGTGGGTTGATGATTTTCAGCTGGACTGTCAACCACAGGTTGGGATTGTGCTCCGGAATGCATGACGACGGCTGTAGCTTCCTCGTTGTCTGCTGAAACTGTGCGACAGGTCTTGATTTTTCCACTTTTTGTTGGTGGGAGATGGTGTGGGCCGAGTCACTTCTGACACCAAGTCTGGATGGACCCACATGACCTCTCCTCGTGTGGTGGTGAGAGGTACTAGACCGGTAGCCTGATCTCAAGGGGGGGAAGATTGGTAATTTCTATCATTGCCAGAGGGATAGGGATTACCCCGTCTTGAGTCTCCGTTGGAGGGAAGCTACCGAATTAAACGGACACCATATTGGCTGCTACGGTTACCTCCTCGAAGTCGATTGCCAGGGCGTTCGAATCGATGAGGCTTTGGATGTACCGTTTTAATTGGTAGCAGTCGTGTGTAGCGTGGTGTACATAACGGTGGTAATGGCAGAACTTCGGGTTCTCCAAATCAGCCGGCCGAGGCTCCCGTTTTGGTAGAGGAAGCTGAATTCTACCTCCTTATATGAGCATGTCTAAGATAGGCTTGACGTGGCCATCTTCGAAAGAGTAAGTGATTTGAGGCCATTGCTTGTCTGCTGGCTGTGGCTCGGGCTTCTGGGCCGTGTCGGCCACCATAGCCTGTTTTCCCTTGCTGTCCCGATTGTTGGAGGGGTTACCCCCATTATCGTTGTTAAGACGCTTGTCCTTGTTTTCTCTTTCTGATATGTGCAACCCCAGTTGGCGGGCCTTCTTCAGTCGTTCTTCAGTGCTTGTGGCGCTGATGATGAATGCCTTCCAATCTTTGAATTGACTCTCGCCCATCCAGAGACTGATCGTTGGAAGCAGTCTCTTTTGGCAGATTTCGATCAAAGAAGAATCCGGATTTCCGGAAGACAGCTTCATGGCGGTCTGGCGGAACCGCTCGATGTAGTTCCTTGTTAGCTCCTTCTCCCCTTGGACGACGTCCAGGAGAGTGGACATAGTGATGTCTTATCCTACTTCATAGAATCGTTCCAAGAACATGCGCTTGAAGCCGGCGAAGGAATGGATGCAGTTGTCCGGTAGATTGCGGTACCAATCAAAGGCGACTCCTTCCAATGCTCCAATGAATAACCGTATGAGGATCGCATCTTCATGGGGCAGATGGTCGGTGGTGACCTCAAAGTAAGTAATGTATCGACTTGCTGAGGTTTTGCCATCATATGGGTTGATGTTGAACGGGTTATATCTTGGTGGGAATGGAACATCCCTCCACTCAGCAGGATATGGTTGCCGTATTCTGAGATCTTGAGCATTTTCTCGGGCATGAAACATGGCACGGAGCTCTTGGACCTCTCTTCTTACTTCTCGGGTCTCATCTGTCACGGCGGGGGCTGTTATTTCGGGAGGATTATTGCCCGGGTTTGGTGCCGCTGAGTTCGAATCTATATTGACCGCGGGGCCCGTGTTTGTTTGACCAGGCACTTCTCCTTGTAAAGTGGGCAGGGCCGCTTTAATCTCGTCTACAGACTTGACCAAAGCAAGTAATATGGCTTCGAGACTGTCGATGCGCTGGCGATCACTGGAACCACCTTGATCGCTGTCCGTCATGAACACCGTTCTTACGTGAGTGATGGAAGGAACGGTAGAGGATGTGCCCTCTGAGTCGTACCCATGCACCGAGAAGTCATCAGGATAGGTGGGAATGTTCTCTTCGGGCTCGGACTCGGAGGGAATGGTATCCCCAGCTTCAGAGCTTGCCTTGTCTTGAGAGTTACGGATGTCCTCGGGGGCATCAGCGTCCGTTGCTCCTGATGGAAGAGTTGTTTGTGCGGACTCGATTCCTTGGAACATCGGATTGTTGCGGATGTTCGGAGGAGTGCTACCCCCAGCTCCTTCAACCCCCAGCGATGTGGATGATGAATTTCCTATCGAGGTAAATTTCGTCTTTGAACGGGTGTTGGAATACACCAGTGGAGGGCAGCCGTTTAGACGACAGTTTCTTAGTTGTAATGGTTGATATCTTCGGACTGGAGATGCTCATTTTCTTCCTCCTCTCTTCGGTGGGAACTTTTTGAGCAGAATTGCAGGAGACAACAGGAGGTGCCTCATCTTCTGAGTTCGGGTGCTGTAACCTTTGGAAGGCGGATGGCCGAGCTTCCGTCATTGCCGTATTGTTGCAGCAGCAATTGACGATGATTTGGGTGCAGCGATGTCCAAGCGAGGACTCTTTGCACACCGACACTCCTTCTCTTTCCTTGCGTTTGTGGAGGATCATTTTTCGCAGGTCAGAGGAACCACTCTGTTTGCCGCGGGGGGCTGGACTTGAGCAGTTGTATACAACTTTCCATCCGAGGCCCGTGTGATAGTCAACGGAACGCTCCGATAGTCAGAGGTTGGGACAGCTGACTGGGCTCGATGAGCCCGCGCTGTCCTAGATTCCTCCTTCTAGCACTTACGGGTGCGTAATAGGAGGAGTCCCAGTTGAATGCCACAGAGTCTGGTTTATCATACAGACAATCATCAGGGTCCAGACCGTATGAGAGACGGTCGAAGACCGATCGAGAGAAGCATGGAACGGACGTTATGCGGCTAGAGTTGGGTACCGTGTAGGCTGTCTGCATGCGGTCGTCTTCTGCTATCGGATGAGTTGTCTTTGGGCGTCTAGGAGTCACGACCGTGCAGGCTGAACGCATGCGATTGGCAATAGTGGCCGCATGGGTTTTCTGCAAGCGACTGACTCCTGTAGCCTCATGTGTTTCATCCATGTGATTGGCGACCGTAGCTGCATAAACTATGCGGCTGTCAGATGTGACCGCCTGATTCTTCTTCATGCGGCTAGCGACTGTGGCCGCATGGGCTTTGTCCATGCGGCTAGCGGATGTGGTCGCATGAGCCTTTTTCACTCGGCTAACACCCTATGCGGCTCAATTCGCGTAGAGTTCCTCTTTGCCCCTGCAAGTCCAGCATCATAGTGTTTTCTTCTGCCGGACTTGGGGACAGCAGAGTTGTCTACGGTTTGAATTGGGGCCGCAGAAGAGTCCTTCTCGCCGTCTTGAGCAACAGAGGGTACACCGTCGGGGGCTTGGGGAGGAGCAAATGATTTTGGCCTCCACTCACTACGAGCCTTTATCGTGCGGGTGCGCTTCTGGACCGGGCCAGCGCTTCCTTCGGAGAGCATCTCATCAAACGCTTGTTGGTCGAAGCAGACGACCATCTTTTGTTGCGTGGAGCCAAGTATGGCTGCATTCGATTGCGTCACCAACTCCTCAGCCGTGGAGAAGTTAGTCCCCAGCAGAGTCGCCATCGTGTTTGCCATTGATTGTAAAAGTACAGAACAATTATCGGAGGACTGAACTTAGACTCACAATACAAACTCGCTTGTACAAAGAAAGCCTAGGGACGAAAACCTAGGTACAGCAATCTAAGTACAATTGTTTATTTTAGATTCTGGGGGATGACGATAGAGGCTCGGGAAGGCGACGGCAGCCCTGCCTTACTCCTTGGACGATCGGTATGCAGCCTTGGCTCTTTGTGAAAAGATGGTTGGCGTTGACGAAGAAGTGCTCTTTTTGCTCCTCTGTTGCTCTCCTGGCTTCTCTCTCTCTCTGTGTATTCTCTCTCTGACTCTGTATATTTTTTTATTCTTTTGTTGCCGGTCCTTGTACAAAGAAATGATGCTGGCTATTTATAAGAGTGGGGTATGATCATTAGGGTTCGCTAATGATCATTTGTTTGGAATGTCGGCGCTCCTTCAATCTATCTGAACCCTTGATCCTGATTACAATGAATCTCGGCCATCAATGAGGATAGCACCGAATCTTGTGAGCAATTAATGTTAACTGCTTTAAATCTCCATGATGGATTCTACCAATATCCGATTGCTCGACACGTGTCCCGTTGGCTTGATGATAAATGATATGCCTTGATCTCAGTAATTATGATGATGATGTCAAATATATTTGTTGAGATTCGGTTAAATCGTTGATTGATCCGATGCTACGTATTTTAATTGTGGGTCCTGTCAGAGCCACATGGGATAGGCAAGACTTGAACCGCAGGGAGATAATCTTCATGAGCCGCATGGGACAGTGCTTTATTGAGCCGCAGGGGATGAACTCTCAATGAGCCGCATGTGCATAATCTCTACGAGCCGCATAAGCTAGCGTTGTATTGAGCCGCAGGAACTCGTTTATTCTTGGCCGCATAAGCTTGCCTCAAAACTTTGGTAGACAGTGCCACTTTGAAGATTTTTCTTATTCCCGAAGTACTGCTTTTCGTGTCAATCGTTATGACAACTTTATGTCAGGTCTGTCACTTGTCAGGTCTGTCAGCCGTCAGAGCATTAAATGCGTCCCACATTGGGCACAGCTATTTTTGAAGACCACGTGGCCTCTCTCTTTGGGCCGCATGGAGTTTACTCGAGCTGCCTATGTGCGTTGAGCCGCATGTCCATGTTGGTGACTTTTGAGCCGCATGATACTCTTGAGCCGCATGAAGCTCGTCTGATTTGAGTCACATGAAGCTTCCTGGGTTCTGTGCCGCATGAAGAATGTCTCATGACCGAGCCGCATGAAGGACGTCTCATGACCGAGCATGAGGAATGTCTCATGACCGAGCCGCATGAAGGACGTCTCATGACCGAGCCGCATGAGGAATGTCCCATGACAGAGCCGCATAAAGGACGTCTCATGACCGAGCCGCATGAGGAATGTCTCATGACCGAGCCGCATGAAGGACGTCTCATGACTCGCATGAGGAATGTCTCGATCTGCCCGTGCATTCGCTTTGTGGGCCCGGGTATTCCGAACACACGAGTGCGTAGGTATCATGTTTTCTTCCTGATGTGGGGGCTAATAGAAACACTTGCCCTCGATCTTTGTTGGGAGACTCTTGAGAACCACTCTGTCCGTTTGTCCGGGGGCTGGACACAGGCGGCTCTGTACAACTTTCCATCAGAGGCCCGCTTAGCGGGACGCTCTTGATGGTCAGAGGTTGGGACAGCTTACTGAGCCCGATGAGCCCGCGCTGCCCTTGACTTCTTCTACTTAGCACCCGAAGGTGCGTAATAGGAAGAGTCCAAGTTTGGAAGGAGGTAAGAGAAGTTGGTGCCCTTTTCAAAGGAGGTAAGGGGGCTCTATTTATAGAATGGAGTGAGCCCTTTCTTCTTCTCATTTCCGATGTGGGACTAAAAGCAATATTTTCCATGCTTCTACACCAACACTAAAATAATTCTCCAAAAATTTAGGAGAAAAATCTCCAAAAATAAAATATATATTCTAAAATCTAACCTTGAGATGATTCCAATAAAAAAATGGCATGTGAAAACGATGTCGGGGGTCCGCAATCGCTCCGGGAAGTCGAAAGTCTTTAAAGAATCCTCTCTCTGAAAATCGGCCCAAAGTAATAGGGTTTTCGGAAAACTGTTATTATATATATATATATAATATATATATATATCAGCTAATGAGTCGGTAAGCCGTAGCTCATGCCATGTGTCGAGCATCTGACGGCTCCGCTCAAACCGTGGACGGTTGGATGGCGATGCGGTTTGGCTTGAGCCAATCGAAGCCAAGCTTCCATAGGAAGCTAAGCTACACAGTCAGCCACTGACTGGGCTGACACATGGCCTATCCCACTCGGCCTAGGTGGCTGATGGGTGGGTCAGGGAGCTGACTGTGCGCTGCTGACTGGGTAATTAAATAAAAAATGATTTAAAAATCATTTTAAATCCAAATAACTCCAAATAAATTCCTAAAAATTCCAGAATAATTCCAAAAAATGTAGAAAATATTTTTAACCACCTAGAGCCTAAATAAAAGTACCTTGTATTAAAATAGTCCCAAATGATCCTACAGTAAATCTTGAAAGCCAATAAAAAATAATAAATCTATCTATATTAATTCTCGAAAAATCTCCAAAAATTCTACAATATTCTAAAATACTAAACTAAGTTATTTGGGGCTACTCTGGGACCCTAGTGACCATAGGTGACCGAATACCACCATACTACACCTATAGGCTTGGGCATGACCCTCTAGTGACCATAAAAGTTAATCGTAATCAAATAAAAAATCCCTAAATTTCTAATCTGGGAGCAGATGCCACATACTATCCCTCTTAAAAAGAATTTTGTCCTTAAAAATCAACATATACTAATAACATCTATGGGCAACAATTCTTAGTCTAGATCATGGAAATGATTAAGAAATCTAAGATAACTAATCAAGCATACTACTAATTAACTAAACACGCATGCTAACTATAACTATGGAAGGCTTTTAGGAGAACCTATTTAATTTACCTATACCTTCCGGTCGAGGTAAACTACGAATGCTTATCCTTGTTTTGCTGATGTCCTTCTGGTCCTCTCCGAGCATGTGTTGGCCTCGAAGAGGAGGTATCGTGGGGCAATCTCTTACCCGGTGCGTAGTCGATCCATACGATAAGCATTGTCCTAATCTTTTGTGATACACCTTGAAATGATATCCTGGTCTGACAGTAGGAGCATATAATAATCGTCTGAGTCTGATTCTAGTTGTGGTGATGGAGCTCTTCTCGAAGGTCAGAACTGCTGCTGTTGGGAATGATGCTGCAGGTGATAATGCTGCGGCGAAGTCTTCTCTGGAACATTGGAACGTTTCACTGGGCCTGATTGGCTGCTACCTCCTCCGTATGCATCTTGGTCTCTATTCGACCTGCGATCCAGCTCTTTCTCTACTGCTTGTGTGACCTTCAAGATCCTCTCATAGGTAGTGGCTTGACTGGTGGCGACAGCTAGGCGATTCTCGTGAGATAATCATTTCTTGAATCTTCAAGCTTTGCTTTCAGGGGTGTAGACCCTGCTCTCTACGCAGCTGAGGCTAGATAACTCCGAGGTGTACTCGTCGACAGTAAGGTTTTTCTGCTCTAGAATCTCTAACTGGCTCTCTAACGCCTCTCGAGCTACGTTGGGGTAGAATTTCTTCTTGAACTGCTCTTTGAACTCTACCCACGTCACAACTGGTGCGAAAAGTCGGGGCTCAGCTCTAATACGTTCGGGCGATGTCGAAAAGCTGCATGTTAGCTGACTCTGTCTTCAGGTCTTCTGGAACTCAAGCCATCCGAAGAAATCACTCCACGTTCTCTAGCCACTCATCAGCATAGATAATCCCTTCTGTCACATAGAATTCCACGAGCTCGAGGTTCGTGAAGTCTTTGGAAGTTCCCGGGCATGGTCGGGGAGCATCTCTTGTCTGAAGAGCCTTTCTGAAACTTTTATGGACGATGTTGGCCTGCTCCGTCTGGGAATTGATGAGTTGATGGAAGATTCTAAGAAGCTGAGCATTATCTAGTGCAGGTGCTGGAGGCAGTACTGGTGCTGGAGGTAATCTATAGAGGAAACTGCGGGGGTGGTGGAATATCATCTCTGTGGAACCTTAAAGTGTACGGATGTGACTGGTCGACATGATGAGTAAGATGGCCTCCATGTGATGGTGGGGTCCCATCTGTAGAAGTTCCTCCTATAGCAGGTGGGGTATCCATGGGAGCAGTGTTCTTGTCATGAGAGTCCATTAACTACAATAAAGAGAACTATTAAACAGTGGAAAGATTCAAGCATGATGCAAATCAAGGAATAGTTGAAGTCAATTGTGGAGATCAATAACGTATCAAGGCATATGGAGGAGGTCCTTAAAATCTAATCATACACAGGCCCGTAGTAGTACGACTATCTTAAATACTACCACGAGTTCGCAATCTTTACAAAAACTGACCTGCATGGGCTGTCACGACCCGCACCCTAGAGTAAGGGCACGAGACGTGGGTACGTCCAGTCTACGCCGTAGTGTCAGCGGTAGAACGTTGTCCTAGGTCTCATGCATCTAACAGTATAAGGCTAAATAGTTTATACCCCCCGAATGGGGTGACATAGCAATATACAGTCTCAATCACATCTAAGGTAGAGCATGATAAAAGATAGAAAACATGAAATCCACAAAGAGATACCGCAGATAGAAGTCAAAGTGTCTAAATACACAAACCCAGAAAATATCTCAAATCTCAAATACAGTAATCCATAAAGTAAATACAACTAAAAAACTGAAATAACTATCTATACAACCTCTACTGTCTCCTCTAGGCTAGCAGGCAACCTCCAAGCTATCTGTAAAATTTATCAACAGGTCCGGTCAGGACAGGAGCGAGCACAGTACATCTCACGCAGTTCATATAATGACAGGAATAAAATACAGGCAATAGAGTAAAATACATGAAACGCTGAAGAGTATATATGAGTAAAAAGGAAGACTGTAATAAAATATCTACTATAAGTAAAAAGCTACAGTGAACTAGTGATTTAGAGTACAAGCTAGACATGTGAACGGCTTGATAATAAACATGAGAGGTCGTACATGGCTACACTACTTTGGAAATTTTCCACATGAATATTTATACTCCCCCATACCCCAATCAGTACACAAGGATCTAGATAAGTTATGTTATTACATGATATTCACATGGGGGCCCATATAAGGGTGCACGTGAATATAAACATGGGGGCTCCGTGTTCATGAGAGTACATGAATCACGAGAGTGCACATGTAAGGTGAAAGCACAAGAGTACATGATGAAAGTGAAATGCACATGATATGATGTATCTGATGCTCCCGAGGGGATAACATCATATGAAAAGATCCATATAGAACTAATTCGTGTTTCCATCGTGTCAGCATCAAGTAAGATAATCTAGAGCGAGAAAGTACTCCTAGCAAGCAAGAAACGGTCAGAGAATGTACTCGTCCGATAACATGAACAGCTGATAGGTATAGAGGTCCAACTGAAGCCACAGAGTCCTATTTAAAGCAACACAGGTTACAAGGTGTTCAAGTTGTAATAAATGAATTTCTACAAGCAATCTATATTATTCTAGGCTCTTCTAAGTCAAATCAACTCTAGGTTAACTTCGGTCAACAATCTAGTCAAACTAGGTCAAGTGTTGACTTACAGTTAACTTTTCGTCAACTGGTCAACTCTGGTCAAACAGGGTCAATTCTAATCTAATTGTTAAAGATATAAAGTGTACTTCGTCATTCGTACGTCAAAACTTACGACACGCAAATCAAGATAAAATGATCAATGGTAAGGTTAATAATCTTATTATAATGATCCACGTATCCATCTTGTCAATTTCAGCGATACGAGATCACTGGAATTGACTGATCTCAGTTTCGTTGTACTAATCCCGAAATACGAATATTATAAGAATTAATTATACTAAATGGTGATACATAGAGAAACTATCTACAAACATTGTCGAATGATGAAATAAACATTGCCAACGTGTCCGGAATGGTCAAATTAGCTAGGATAGCCTACCCATCGGTCCAATTTGGACACAAGGGCAAAAAGGTAATTTCGGGTCAAACGGTATCCGTATCGGAGCCGTTTTGCACCAAAAAATGTGCAAGAAAACAAATCTATAAAATATAACAAATTATATGTCCATGAAACCATAATGACGATACGAACCCAACGGTAGATCCGGAATTGGATTTCGTTGACCGATCTCAATTTGGTCCATTGACCAGAACTTAGAATTCCGGTTTGCACGAAAATACGTGCCGGAGCCAATGTTCTCAAAACTCAGCAAACTACATGTCAACGAGTCCAGAATAACGATACGAACTCAACGGTGTATCCGGAATTGGATTCCGATGAGCCGATCTCAAAATGATCCGTTGATCTGGATATTGGTATCTGACTTGCATGGAAATACGTGCCGGAATCAATGTCTACTAAAACCTAGAAAACTATATGTCAACGAGTCCAGAATGACGATACGAACTAAACGGTATATCCAGAATTGGATTCCGATGAGCCGGCGTCAAAAAGTCCCGTTGACCAGGACTGTGGGGCCCACTTTGCACCGAAATACGTGCCAGAGCCCACGTCCTCCAAATCTAACAAATTTTATATGAAAACATGCCAGAACGATGCCACGAGTCTACTGGGGGTCAAAAATGAAATCTGGAGTCCCTTGTTCAAAATAGAATTTTACAAGTTGGAAATTACGAATTCGGACGGCCAATTTTGGCGTCGAATTCAACCAATCAAACAAGCTCACAATGAAACAAAACTGGAGGGGTAGTAAGAGGGTTATACCAGCTTCGCACAGGAACTGGTAGCACGCCAAATGGAGCTGCGGTGGAGGAGGTACAAGCCGACGAAGAGGGCTCCGTAAAACTGTCCAAAATTTATACAATTTAAACGGTCAACTTGGTGGCCGGTTTTGATGTATCAAACGATAAAATTAACGGACGAAAATTGACATGAGTGAAGATGGATATACCGAGATTATGACGGAGCGAAGAAATCGTCGATCCAACGGTCGAATTTCTCGGAGATCGTGCGCAAAGTTGCCGCGACGGGCGCCATTTTAACTTCCTTTCCGGGCTCGTCACGACGGGAACCCGTGCCAAACGCACGCATCGCCTCCAATACACGTCGAAGAGAGGAGCAAAGGCCACAGGCCTGCCCGGGGGTGCGTCCGGCCAAGGGGGCCAGCCGCGACGGCGGCGCCCGTACGCGCGCGGCCAAGGCATACGGCTGTTTAAGCTGCAGTTGCAGCTGCTGCTGCTGGCCGTGGTTGCTGGCCAGCTAGGCACACAGCAGTACTGCACTGTCAGCGGCGATCGAGGGTGGTGGTCACGATGGTAATGGAGGTGGTGGTAAAGTGGAGTAATGGTTGGAGAGGTGTGGAGAAGAAGAAGGTGGGAAGGATTGTGGTTCGGCTGCTCGGCCAGGGAGTGGTGCGGCCGACGACGCTCGACCAGGAGAAGGAAAGGAGTAGAGGTGAGGTGGAGTCGGCCAGCTAGGGCTCGGGCTCGGCCATGGGAGCTACTGGTGGCTGTGTAGAGGAAATAAGTGAGAGAGAGGGAGAAAATAGGTGAGGAATAATAATGTGTGTGTGAAAATTAAGAGAGGAAGAGAGAGAGAAAAGCCATCCCTAGAAGTTAGGGCCGGCCATGTGGCTGCTATAGGGATGGAGGGAATTTAATGGTAGGATTGAATGAGGGGTATATCTATGGCTAGGATTAACTATAGGAAATTAGGTCATTCCTATAGGGATTTTAAATAACGAAATTTCCATCGAATATTAAAATAGGTAGACAGGGTATTTAATATTATTTTTTTGGCAAGGAAAGTGAGGGTGTCATGAGAGAGAGAAACATGAAGCTGTGGTTGGATTCAGTCGAGCCGGGTTGGATCAAAATCGGACATTGTGTAATAATCGAATTTAAATAGGTGTTGATGATCATGGGTAAATAAGTAGCATGTGGGGATTCCAATAACTGGGACCAAGTGTCATGCGGGTAATAGGCTCGTGGGCCATGTCCATATTTGGGGCTGACAGGTTTTGGTCGACAGGGTACCCACAAATCAAGTCGAAAAATAAATGTGATACCGTGGGTAAAATAAAATCGGATCACGTGTCAGGAAAGTTGTGCGAACAAAATGGAGCACAAAATGGTGTGTCTGAGTGGGACACGAAGGTCATAAGTGAAGAGCGTCTCGAGTAGATCATGCATGAGAAGTTGGTTTCAAGGAAATGACTGGTCTTGTGCTCCCAAATTAAAAGTCACGGTAACGTCCATATGATGATCAAGGAAAAGAGTGGGAAAATTAATTAATGATCAAATGGTCTAAATCGACCGAAGTTCTGCGAGGCAAAAAGAGTACAAGGGAACAAGTTTGAGTGGGACATTATATACCAAAATGAAGGTAATCCTGTCCACTACAAAACTCATGAAGAAAGTTTCCAGAGATGAACATCCCTGACACTCCAAATATCAAAGGCACAGAAGTACACTTAAAGATAATAAACAGAATAAATTATTTATCGAAACTAATTCAATCTGAAAAATTAAAAAAATCAACCCAAAATTTATGGTGCTCACATCCTACCCACCTTATAAAAATTTTGTCATCGAAATTAAAATGTTCGTACTCCTTCTAGGTCAAACCTCCACAATCAAGTCCCAGAACTTAACCAAATCATACGATTAAAAAGGACGGCATACTGGGTCATGGTATACGATGGTAGTGAAAGTCTCATCTAGGTATACTAGTCATGCTAAACCAAAACGGTCATAGGGTATCAAAACACACAAGAAATCTAGGGTGCTAAACTAGAAAAGTTACAGAAATAATAATCATCAAAACTGTAAGGCAGTCTACCATCCTATATGAAAACTGGTACTTATCAAAAATAAAATAAGATAACTACTATCATCTATAAAAGGGTACTATTTAAGAAAAATCAAAACCAAAAGTTTAAGAACGAAAGTCAATATCATTGAAATCCAATCACAATATATATATATATATAGAGAGAGTGTTAGAGAGGGAAAGCTAACATTATGTAAGGGTTTTGTGGTTTGTGTGTGTATGGGTGTATGTGGACATGTTCGTAGGGTTAGATAGTAGACATGTGTGAAATAAACGTGAAAGCCTAACATACTATCAAGTTACACTACTCATGGCATATTGGTTAAACAATCTAAAGGCTTGGGCACCTACTAAACTTAAAAAGTTAATCGTAATCAAATAAAAAATAAAAAAATCCCTAAATTTCTAATCTGGGAGCAGATGCCACATAATGCTACCTGGAACCCCATGAATTCGTATAATATGCCTTATATAGAGCTCATCTAGCTTCTTTGTCGACAGTCCTACCTTGAATGGAATGAAGTGAGCTGATTTTGTCAGTCTTTCCATGATGACCCATATAGCGTCTTTCCCGTCGGGTATTTGTGGTAAGCCTGAGACAAAATCCTTCGTGATATGCTTCCACTTCCATTCTGGGATAGGGAAAGGTTGGAGTAATCTTTCGGGTCTCTGACGTTCAGCTTTAACCTGCTGGCATACTAAACATCTAGAGACAAATCTGGCTACTTTCCTCTTCATCCCATACCACCATACGTGCTTTCGAAGATCCTTGTACATCTTTGTTGCCCCTGGATGAATAGAATACTGTGACTGATGAGCCTCTTGTATTATGTCCTACCTCAAGCTACCCTTAGGCACACACAACAGAGTACCATACCTAAGAGAATCATCCTCTCGTTTGGTAAAGTCGTCTATTAGTCCTGTCTGTACCTGAATCTGAATGCTACGGAGACCTCATCACGAAACTGGACCTCCTTGATCTTCTCTATCAATCCAGATTGAACCTGCATGTTCATCATCTATCCCTCAAACCCTGGAATAATGACCTCAATGAAGAACAGATGGCAACTCTAGAGGGGGGTGAATAGAGTTTATAGAGAAAATATCCAATTAAAAAATCAACTCTATCACAAAAAAACTAATCAGAGCAAATGCGGAATTTAAAGTGAGAAGCAAGAGAGCATACGCAAACACAGCCGATTTTAACCTGGTTTCCCTCGTGGAGGACTAGTCCAGGCCTGAGAACTCTAGCTCAGGATTAAATCCACTATTTTTGAAATAGTAGTTACAACTCGTGCCTTTACTTCAGAAGAGCACGTCAACTTCTTACAGAGGATCACAGTGGCGATGCTTGGACTTTTCCAAGCGACTTCTTGAACTCTTGCACAAGACTCCTAACTGAGAGATGCTGAGCACTCGAGACTTAGGAAACTTGTGGCTAGTAGATGAGAAGGGTATGGCTTATATTGAGCTTAAGAGAGAAGAGAAGAGAAGATTTGATGAATGAAAATGAGAGAATTCTTGGCCTATTTATAGGTTTTTAACAGGCAGAATTCGGCCAGAATTCTGGTAGGAATTTTCAAAAATTTGGCCGTTGGACAACTAGCAACCAGCCAACCCTAAAAATTAGGGTGCTGATTTTTAGGAGACAGAGTTCGGCCCGAACTCTGTGTGGAGGCAGAGTTCGGCCCGAACTCTGTCTCCAGAGCACAGAACTGGTCCAAGGGTGAAATGGGCTAAGTTTGGATGTGGAGCTGTATGGGCTTTGGATAGGTTGTGGGTTGAGTCTCAAGAGCCCAGCATAACTCAGCTTACAAAATTTCTAAACTCAATAAAATGTAAAAGTATAGACGCAAAAACGACTTGTATATGCACATGAGCTGTCGTCTGAGCTATCATCTGGCTTGAGCAGAATATAGTCGTCGTGTGTCTTATTGAATTATCACAAGTATTATTTAGTCAACGTTATCAATATTTGGTTGACTGTGACTTTGTGTCAACAATCTCTCCCATATTGATAATTGACAAAATAATAATTGTATATTCAATTTCCATACCTGGACACAGGTAACGATATAGCTCCCCCATAATAAGTGCCGAGCTTAAGAGTAGCTCCCCCATAAACAATGCTGTGAATCTCTGTTGGCCTGTTAATAATATTCTTCCAAAAGCACATATAAACCAAACAAACAGAAATAAAATATACACATAACTCCCCCTTTTGGCATTTAGCAATATGAGATAGATAAATGATAACTGGCAAAACACACATAAAGGAGAAGAAACTGCATATAAGATAATGACCAAGAGTCATAAATCTGATAATAGATCTACCAATGTCCCAAAAGCATAATGCATAATAAATCTACTACAAACCAAGAACATAAAAGTAACTAAAGCAGAATGTAGAAAGCATAATCTAAGATCTCCAGTAGCAGCCTCAAATAACAGTCCAAAACCATCAACGAGCACGAGAGAGCCCGACGTCGTCCGAAGGATCAGTAAAGGAGCGACGTGGGTCCACAAAAGCTGCATTCGGATCCATGTAGCGATGAACCCAAGGGTCATCAATACGAAAGCCCTCACGATCGGGATCTCGCTCCATAGGAATGGGCATGGAAGGATGGCGAGACATAGAATACCGGATGTCATGCAGCGAGTTGCTGATAGCACTCATCTGCAATATGGTACGATAGTCCAACTGAGTCCATCGATCATCCTCCAAAGTGAAACGATCTCGAAGCATGGCCTGAAGTGACTCAAGAGTGGCCGGAGGAGGAGGAGGATCCTGTCCGAGAGGAGGGGCATCCGGCTCATCCTCAGAATGCTCAGACACGACCGGGGAGCCAACGGCCGCATGAAGTCTCCTTGCCTTGGAGAGAAAGGCAGGGGCAGGTAAGAATGGACACTCATCAAGAGGTACATGGAACGCACGAAAGATCATAGGAAGGTATAAGGCATAAACCAAAGATCTTGGCTTCTTCCTACAGTTGATCATCCAATCCATCATTGTGCGTGGAAGATTGAAGGGAACATGGAAGTGGAGATGGTATAAGGCTGATATCTCAAAATAGGTAACTTCATCGGTGGAACCTGCTTTGGGTAGAATGGTGTTGAAAATGATCCGATGAAGCTCATAGAAATAAGGATTGAGGTACTTTGCCAAGAGCTTACGAGGACGTGTGTTAGGGCTACACAGGTCGTCCTTGAAACTCTCTAGAGAAATCCTTTCGGGAAAGATAAAGGATCTAGCTTCAACAAGCTTCTCCCAAGAGTTAGGCTCAATAAGGTCAAGATATTCGGCTAATTCAAAATTATCAAATGAAATATCAATACCCGCAACACGTGAATAGATGCGAGTATGATCATGAGTCAAATTGCAATAAAACATTTGTATGGCACTACGATAAATGACCGAATTAGAAGTAACGAGTTCATCAAGACAAAGGTCATTAAAGAGTGCATCATACTGTGAGAAAATTGTGAAGTTTATGGGATGTCCCGCAAACACCGGACGTGTCCAAAAATCGCTAAACCATTCATTGAATGCGACTAGTGATATAAAGATTCGGTCGTCGAAAGTGTTTGGATCACGTGGACGTGGAGGATTGAACAACGGATGGGTTTGTTGTTCAATTACCGGTGCAACGGGTGGTGCAACGGGCGGCTCAATGGGAGGAGGGGCATTCGACGAGGACGCGCCCTCGGTCCGAAGTCTTTTCCACAGTTAAGCAATCGTGGAGCCATAAACAAATATAATAAAGAAATTTGAGATATAGAAAAGAAAAGAGTTATACCTCAAGATATTGAAGGATTATGAAAGAGAATTGAAAACCAAGCCTTCTCCTTGAGTTTGGGGAAGAATGGAGCCCAATAGAGGAGAAACTAGGGTTAGGGTTTTGAGAGTTTTGAGTAGGAGAAGTAGAAAAGGTGGTAAGAAGGAAGGAGAGGAAAGAGAAACTGAAATAAAGGGGAGGGTTTCTCTTGGTCGGGTTAAATTATGACCATTGGATCAACAATTGGATCAACGGCTGAGCCTGTTCCCGATTCTGGAACAGGCAGGCCGAATTCGGCCCAAACTCTGGTAGGGGCAGAGTTCGGCCCAAATTCCGATTCCTGGGGACAGAACAGAAATCAGGCTGAGTTGAGTCAAAAATTGGTTAAGTGAAGATAAAAACCAATATAACAAAAGTTTAAGTACAAAAAGGATCCAATTAGTAATTAGATGAGTAGCAGATAGTGATTTCAAAGCAGTAATATGAAGTTTGAAAAATTAGTATTTCAGCAAGTGATAAATAAAAAAATGAACCGTGTAATAAACAAAGAATTATATTATAATTCAATATTTTGAATCTGCCATGGGTTAGCTGCAGGGGCCGGATCCCAGCTAGCGGTAGTCCTGAGGACTAGTGCACCGTGTCGCTTAGGCTTTTACGCCTTGTTGTCAGAAGGACCCTTTCGGCTTGTATCCATAGCAAGTTCATCATAAGAGAATCACAATATATTCGATATTTACGAGGTTTATTTTTAATTTATAACAGCTTCATCTAAAATTCTAAGTTCACGACAAAGAAAATTGAAGCGCTCTTCGGATAATGGTTTGGTGAAGAAGTCTGCTAACTGATGATCAGTGCCAATAAATTCTAAGTTAATCGTGCCATTTTGCTGATGATCACGCAAAAAGTGGTGTCGTATCTCAATGTGCTTCGTGCGTGAGTGACAAATGGGGTTCTTAGTCAAGTTTATAGTACTAGTGTTGTCACAAAAGATTGGACTATGCATGAAAGATAAATTATAGTCTTCAAGGGTTTGCTTCATCTACAGAATTTGTGCACAACAACGCCCAGCTGCTATGTATTCAGATTCTTGTGGATAGTGCGACAAAATTCTACTTCTTGCTAAACCAAGAGACTAAAGCCTTTTCTAATAAATGACACGTGTCGCTCGTACTTTTACGGTCGACCTTGCATCCAACAAAATCAGCATCAGAGTAACTAATGAGGTCAAATGATGTTGTCTTAGGATACCATAGGCCCACTGTAACCGTACCCTTAAGGTATCGAAAGATACGCTTAACTGCGGTCATGTGTGATTCCTTAGGATTTGCTTGATATCTAGCACACAGGCAAACGCTAAACATTATATCAGGGCGACTAGCAGTAAGATAGAGTAGACTGCCTATCATACCTCGATACTTACGTTGATCTACGGGTTTGCCGCTATCATCTGGTTCAAGTTTGGTTGAAGTAGCCATAGGAGTGCTGATTGGTTTGACGTTATCAAGGTCGAATTTCTTCAGCATGTCCTTTGTATACTTCGATTGACAGATGAAGGTTCCATTTGACATTTGTTTGACTTGCAGTCCAAGAAAGTAGTTGAGCTCCCCCATCATGCTCATCTCAAACTCGGTCTGCATACACTTGGCAAAATCTTGACAAAGGATTTCATCAGTAGAACCAAAAATAATATCATCTACATATATTTGTACTAAAAGAATAGTGTCTTTGAAAGATTTTATGAAAAGTGTAGTGTCAATTTTCCTTTTTGAAAAACCTTTCTCAAGCAAGAAGTTGCTTAGCCGTTCATACCAAGCTCTAGGAGCTTGTTTGAGGCCATATAGAGCTTTCTTTAGCTTGAACACGTGGTCGGGAAATTTGTGATTTTCAAAGCCAGGAGGTTGTTTTACATAAACTTCCTCCTTAATAAAACCATTCAAGAAAGCACTTTTAACATCCATTTGAAATAATTTGAAATTTTGAAAATTTGCAAATGCACAAAGCATCCGAATGGATTCTAATCTAGCAACAGGAGCATACGTCTCATCGTAGTCGATACCTTCCTCTTGGTTGTATCCTTGGGCTACTAGACGAGCTTTGTTGCGTGTGACTGAACCATCTTCATTCACTTTGTTTCTAAAAACCCATTTAGTACCAATAATCGAGTGATTAGCCGGTCTAGGAACGAGTTCCCATACTTGGCTCCTCTCGAATTGGTTGAGTTTCTCTTGCATAGCAGAAATCTAAAATTCATCATTGAAAGCTTCTGAATATTTTTTTTAGGCTCAATTTGTGAAATAAAGGCAGTGCTAGCAATAGAGTCTCTTAATGATGATCTAGTAGTTACTCCTCGTGAAACCTCATCGATTACCAAATTTCTGGATGTGATGGCTTGAAAGAGAATTTCTTTGGCAAGCCCTCCAGAGAATTGGTTTCAGTTGTGGTGTTCATTGGAGTAGATGTTGATGGCTCAACATCATCATCAAGGGTAGCTGATGTACTGTTGTCTTCATCGAAAGTCACATTTGTAGACTCTTCCACAATTAAAGAGCGTTTGTTAAAAACTCTATATCCCTTACTCTTGGCAGCATAGCCAAGAAAAATACTATCGTCAGCTTTGGCATCAAATTTGCCTAAGTTGTCTTTGGTGTTAAGGATAAAACATCTACATCCAAAAACTCTAAATAAGAAACATTTGGGGTTCTCCCAAACCAAAGCTCATAGGGTATTTTCTTCGTAATAGGACGAATAAGCACCCTATTTAAAATGTGGCATGCTGTACAGACAGCTTCAGCCCAAAAGTATTTCGGAAGTGAAAACTTGTTCAACATGACTCTAGCCACATCGCCAAGAGTCCTATTCTTCCGCTCCACAATACCATTTTGTTGGGGAGTTCTTGGACAAGAAAACTCATGATCAAATCTATTGGAATCACAAAACTTTTCAAAATCAGAATTTTTGAACTCGCCTTCATGATCACTTCGGATACGAGTAATCATGTAGCCTTTTTCGTTTTGAACTTTCTTTACAAAAATCTTAAAAACTGAAATAGTATCACTTTTATAAGTAAGAAAGAAACCCAAGTAAATCTTGAAAAGTCATCAACAATAACAAAGGCATAGAGTTTTCCACCAAGACTGGCTACTCTACTAGGGCCAAATAAATCCATATGGAGTAGTTGCAGGGGTCTAGTAGTGCTTACAGAGTTTGTGGAATGAAAAGATGACTTGGTTACCTTATTCAACTCACATTCGGCACATACTGTGTCCTTTTTGAATGTGATGTCGGGCAAGCCTCTAACTAGCTTCTTGGTCGATAGCCTGGATATAGTATCTATATTTGCATGACCAAGATGCTGGTGCCATAGTAACCGTTCATCTTTATGAGCAAATAGGCATCTTCCTGCATTGTTAGTATTTGCAGACAAATAGAAAATATAAATATATCCTCTCTTACCCCTTCAAAAGCAATGTCTCCCGTTGACCTATCATAAATAAGGCATTTGTTTTGTCCAAAGTTAATGTCATAACCATGGTCAGCAAGATGACTAATGCTGAGCAGGTTATGCTTTAACTCGGTCACTAGGCAGACATCCTTTATTACGGGAGAGGAAGGATAACCAATATTACCATTACCTATAATATAACCTTTAAGGTTGTTGCCGAAGGATACATATCCTTCTCTTTTCATCGATAGTGATGTGAAAAGATTTGCGTCTCCCGTCATATGCCGCGAGCATCCACTATCGAGAATCCACTTACTCTTAGTTGAGGAGGGAAGGTCCACCTACATCAAGAGTAGATGTGACCTTTGGTACCCAAGTTCTTGAGGGTCCTGAAAAGTTAGTTTTTGGAAACCATGCATATATCTTTCTATCTACTAATCTTCTAATTCTACATTGTGGTGATATGTGTCCATGTAAACCACAATAAGTACATATAGCATTCCTATTTATATTAAGAGCATGATGATGTGTCTATAATAAGAAGAAGTATGATGATTAGCATGGTGATAATGACTATGCATAGAGTGATGTGGAGTGGCATGGTGATATTGTCTATGTGGGACATCAGAGTAATATGGAGTAGCATGGTGATAATGTCTATATGGAGCAGTATGGTGATGATCCTATATGTAGAATGATGTTGATTGTGTCTTTGTGCAACATTGTGATGATTGTATCTATGTGTAGCATGATGATTGTGTATCATATGAGAGTTATTTCTACGTGTATGTAGTTTGGTGTTTTATGGAAGTATGTGTACATGAAAGCATGGTTACGTGTTGTAAGTGGATGACGTGGAAGACTAGTATGAAAAATATTATGCTTTGTGTGTGTCTCATATGATTGGGTTTGAGGTTGAACAACCTGTTTTCCCAATTTAGTCTCTAATCTCTTAGAGACAGCCTGCAGTTCAGTGATCTTAGCATTTAAACCATATATCTTAGTCATAGAAATCTTGTGTCTACTCTTTTCTTCAGCAAGCATCGTGTTGAGTGTTGTGATTTCTTGTGTTTGTTGCTCAATACGTGCTTCGGCATCATGAAGGCTTAGTTTAAGCTTAGATACCTCATCTGTGACTTCCGTGGGTGAAGTGTCTCTAATGTTATCAAGTAATAAAGAAAGTCTTTGAATTTCGACTTCATGACTTTTGATTTTGTCCTTGGCATGTTTGTATTTACCAATGATCTTTTTGTGATCATCGAGTAAATCGGTGAAAGCATCGCCAAGTTCATCAAAAGAGAAGTCGTCAAGAGTTTCGTTTGATACCTTGTCGGACGTTGCCATTAGGCACACATTAGCCGCATCTTGAGGAGAGTCCTTTTCTTCCTCGGAGTCACTAGCTTCGCTTTCATGCCAAATGCTTGTGTTGGCATATTTCTTTGAGGAGGTCTTCTTGTATGGCTTCTCATAGCGGTTGTCTTTCTTCAAGAATGGACAGTCTTTTCGGACATGTCCAGTCTTCTTATAACCGTAGCAGGTTGGCTCTTCTTCGCCATCTTCTTGTGGTTCCTTCTTTCTTCGATTGAAACGGAGGAATTTTTTGAAGTTGCGGACCATAAGAGCTTGATCATCATCTTCTGAGTTGTCGTCATCCGTCTCTTCGGGTTCAGCCCTCCGTCGGTGAGATTTGAGTGCGATCTCCTTAGCCTTAGGAGCAGGCTCTTCGAAGTCCTTGAGGTCAAGCTCATGAGTCATTAGCTTTCCCATCAAGGTCTCCATGGACATGGTTGTGAGATCATTTCCTTCTATGATGGCTGTCACCTTAGGGTTCCAAATTTTTGGTAGCCCCCTAAGTAGCTTACGAATCTTCTCGTGATTTGAATATTGCTTGCCGAGTGAAGATAGGGGGTTGATGATGTCGAGGAATCTTGTGAACATTTGCGTGATCGTCTCGTTTGGCTTCATCTTGAAAGCCTCGTATTCTTGAGTGAGACAGCTTATCTTAGATTCCTTGACTTGGGTGGTTCCTTCATGCGTCACTTCTAGGAGTTTCCATACTTTATGAGATGTGGTGCATGTAGATACCCTGTTGAACGCATTCCTGTCTATAGCACAGAATAAAGCATTAATAGCTCTCGCATCTAGAGTTGCCTGTTTCTTCTCATCGTCAGAATACTTGTCATATGATTTCTCAACAAGATCACCGTTGACAACTATTCTGGCGGGCTTTTTGTAACCGTCAGTGACGATAGTCCACAGGTCAAAGTCTAGCGACTTGAGATAAAAGCTCATCCTTGTTTTCCAATACGTGTAGTTAGTTCCATCAAATAGGGGAGGCCTATGAGTGGACTGTCCTTCACCGTGATTGGAAATCAAGGATTGTGTGGTTGCCATGGATCAGCTCTAGGATGTAAGTCCTTGTAAAGAGAACAGAGCTCTGATACCAATTAAAGAACATATGGCAACTCTAGAGGGGGTGAATAGAGTTTATAGAGAAAATATCCAATTAAAAAATCAACTCTATCACAAACAAAACTAATCAGAGCAAATGCGAAATTTAAAGTGAGAAGCAAGAGAGCATACGCAAATACACCCGATTTTAACCTGGTTTCCCTCGTGGAGGACTAGTCCAGGCCTGAGAACTCTAGCTCAGGATTAAATCCACTATTTGTGAAATAGTAGTTACAACCCGTGCCTTTACTTCAGAAGAGCACGTCAACTTCTTACAGAGGATCGCAGTGGCGATGCTTGGACTTTTCCAAACGACTTCTTGAACTCTTGCACAAGACTCCTAACTGAGAGATGCTGAGCACTCGAGACTTAGGAAACTTGTGGCTAGTAGATGAGAAGGGTATGGCTTATATTGAGCTTAAGAGAGAAGAGAAGAGAAGATTGGATGAATGAAAATGAGAGAATTCTTGGCCTATTTATAGGTTTTTAACAGGCAGAATTCGGCCAGAATTCTGGTAGGAATTTTCAAAAATTGGGCCGTTGGACAACTAGCAACTAGCCAACCCTAAAAATTAGGGTGCTGATTTTTAGAAGACAGAGTTCGGCCCGAACTCTGTGTGGAGGCAGAGTTCGGCCCGAACTCTGTCTCCAGAGCACAGAACTGGTCCAAGGGTGAAATAGGCTAAGTTTGGATGTGGAGCTGTATGGGCTTTGGATAGGTTGTGGGTTGAGTCTCAAGAGCCCAGCATAACTCAGCTTACAAAATTTCTAGACTCAATAAAATGTAAAAGTACAGACGCAAAAACGACTTGTATATGCACATGAGCAGTCGTCTGAGCTGTCGTCTGGCTTGAGCAGAATATAGTCGTCGTGTGTCTTATTGAATTATCACAAGTATTATTTAGTCAACGTTATCAATATTTGGTTGACTGTGGCTTTGGGTCAATACTCAATTATCATGACCTACACCCTTTTTTGGATGCGAGTGCATACGCAAGTCCAGCCTACGCCACGGTATCGACGGTAGTATGTTGTCTAGCCAAAATGCTCAAAATCACATAAAATATAACTTTATTGTTCATTCATATTGCAACATTAATCATAACATTCATAAGATTTACATTTGAAGAATTTACAAGTCTTACAAAATAAAATAAAACAACTAATCTATCTAACTAGTCTTCTAGGTTGGCCTTCTAGCATACCCACGTCTTCTCCAATGGTCCAAACCGTAATGTAGTAGGCGATTATCTAAAAAATATTGGTTTTCAGTCAGAAATGGAACGAGTACATTCTAACAGCAGTTCTAATAATTGACAAAATCTATAAAACAGTAATAATACTAAAATACATGATGGATGGATAAACAGAGATTCATGGTATGAAACACGAGAGTAAAAATAGGAGAGCATTGCAAGAAAGTAATATAAACAATAATAAACAATTGAAATAAAAATAGAATGTATAACAAGACTGCATCTAACTAGTGTGTTGAAATACCATTTTTAGCAAGTAAACGACTAAGGGGTAAATCCGACATCCCGCACGTGGAGTGTGCGACTGCTATCAGACATGATCTGACCAATGGGATATTTCTGGGCAGTTCACATGTCTACTAAGGTATTTTCCCACCTGACTAGTACTCATGGATTTAAATAGGTCATGACCAAGGTTATACATTAGTTACGAAAAATAACATGTAATGAATCCCTAAACTACTACATCGTGTAACCATCGTGTCGAGAATCAAACAGGAAAATCAATGTAAAATAATACTAAATACACGAATCATAGAAGTTATCAAATATGAAAATTATCAAAAATGTACTCACCTGGGGTCCTTTGCTGGTGAAACCGATAATACCATGCATTCGGAATAGTCCAGTTGGCTTAGGGGTAGCACGCAAAACCCACAATATCCAACCACTCAGTGAGCCACAAAAGTCAAACTCGCGCAACAGTCTCTGGATGATGAAACAGACATTATCAACATGTTTGGTATAAAAGAAATGTCTAAAAATGTCTATCCAAAAGTACAATTTTGGACACAAGGTAAAATCGTAATTTTGGGCCAAAATAGTATCCGTCGTTGGACTCGCTTTGCACCGAAAAATGTGTCAGAACTTATGGTCTCTAAAGTCAACAAAGTATATATCTATGAGTCCAGTTTTTCGATATGAACTCAAAGGTATGTACAGATTTGGATTTCGATGAGCCGTGCAGAAAATTGTCTGTTGAGTCAGATCACGGGCCCACCAAAACTGCGTTCCGGTCAACCTTTTCAGAATTGGACCAAACTTGGCTCACAGGACAAGAAAAATGACATGGTCCTGTTGGCACAAGTGTCATCTCGAGATGACAAACGTTCGTGAAGTAAGTAAAGTTTTTGCAAAGGGGCCGATACGGTGATTTTTTATGGATACGTATCGAGTTCGTTATGCACACGCAACTAATTGGAGTTTCGTTAAAGTCCACACATCCGCAACATCCGTACGCGTCTTTTTATGCTCACGGGTTGCGACCAAGTTGTCTGGATTGTCGGGACAGACCCCGTGTCGGGAAGTTCTCTAAAAATTTTAACAGTTTTGAATACAGTTTTTTATTAAATTGGAAAACTGACTTCTCAGCACACAGTCGTCGAAATTGACTTCTGTAAAAAGGGTTTCAGGACCCTATAGGTTTTCTAGGTTTGTCTTTAAATAGATTTTAAAAATTGTTAATAGGTCGACAGCAATTGACCTTCCAATTAGGGCTCTAGGACAGGTTTATGTCCTGTTTATGACAGAATTGATAGTCGATGTTTACATCATCTTTCCAGGGAATTCCAGGAAGCTACGATTAAATCCCCTTGAAGGGATTTGATCTTGGTTATATAGGCTACCTATAGGAACTTACAAATCAAAATTTGGTCGACTGTACACGAAGAAATTTAGGGTTCAAATACGTACCTTTGTGGCGACTGCTGCTGTTACTGGCGTTGTTTGTGCGTGCGGCCGGGCGCTGCCACGACCGTCCGGCCGCTGTGACGGCATGTGCGCACAGGGGAGGGGGTCGTACGGGGGTTAGCAGGATTTTGGGTAGATTATTTTTGGGTTAGTATTTTGCTCATCTCCCTTTCTCTCTCTCGTTATATATATGGTAGGGGGTCGGGTCTGCTCACTTGGGGGAAGGTCGTGTTTGGTAGTCATGTATAGTCTTTTTATTTTCTTTTTTCTTATTCCTTTATATATATATAACCAATGTATATCTATACTACCATATAAACTCTACCCATGCATCTTTAGCCTATAAATCCGAAGAAAATCTAAGCAATTATTTTCTTAGCAAATATTATCCAAATTCCAAAGTAAAATACTACTATAAATAGCTATATCATTAATATGAGATATATATTACTACCCTCTCTAATTAATAATGTAATCATATAGACAGTTAGTAAATAGGCACACACACAAACACACACACATACACACACACATACACACACATACACTAGTCATATAAATTCCATAAATCTCTATTTAAGTCAAATAAATAATAAAATAAAATTTTCTTTCAAAATTTCGGTAAGAGGGGTTACATCAATCCCCAAGCTCTCTTAGTCTTCTAGAAGATTCATGTCCATAGTCAGAAAGATAGCCATAGGAAATCGGCTATGTGCATCTTCTACGACATTAGCCTTCCCTGGATGATACTATAGGTTGATGTCAAAGTCCTTCATAAGCTCCAACCACCTTCTCTATCTCATATTCAACTCTGTCTGAGTAAAGATATATTCAGACTTTTTTGGTCTGTAAATAACTCTATTCTCTCTCCATATAGGTAGTGCTTCTAAAGTTTCAAAGCAAATATGATCGCTGTAATTTCTAGGTCATTGGTTGAATAATTCTTCTCATGTGGCCTTAGCTGTCGAGAAGCATATGCTATCAACCTCTTGTTCTGCTCTAATACGCATCCTAATCCCTTCTATGATGCATCACTATAGATAGAGAATCCTCATGATCTGGAAGGCAAGGCTAAGATAGGAGCCGTAGTCAATCTTTTCTTCAACTCTTCAAAAGCTGCCTGACATGCCTCTGTCCAAACAAACTCTTGATCTTTTCTGGTGAGCTTGGTCATTGGTTATACAATCTTTATAAAATCCTGTACAAACTTCCTGTAATATCATGCCAATCCTAAGAAGCTTCTGATCTTTGTTACCGAGATGGGAATAGCCTACGATTTTACTACCTCAATCTTCTTCGGGTCCACTACTATGCCATCTTCCGTCACTACATGCCCCAAAAATCTACTTTGTCTAGGAAAAACTCATATCGAGAGAGCTTTCCATATAAATGTTTCTCCTTTAGAGTACTCAAGGCTATCCTCAAATGCTCTTCGTGCTCCTCCGGGGTCTTGGAATAGATCAAAATGTCGTCTATGAATACCACCACAAACTTATCTAAGTACTGGTGGAAAACCTTGTTCATAAGATTCATGAAGATGTTTGGGGCATTAGTGAGCCTGAAGGGCATGACTAAGAACTCATACTGTCCATACCGGGTATTGAATGCAGTCTTGGGAATATCCTACTCTCTGACCTTCACTTGATGATACCCTGATCGCAAATCTATCTTAGAGAATACCTTAGCCCCACTGAACTGATCAAAAAGCTCATCTATACAGGGTAATAGGTATTTATTCTTGATGGTAATGTTGTTGAGGGCCCAATAATCAATGTACATCCTGACAGTCCCGTCCTTCATAGACACAAATAGGACTGGTGCTCTACAGGCTCATCTATCTGCTTCATCTCTTCTGCTTCCTTCAGGTTAATCATGTAGCAATGCAGGGATACTAGTACTGCTCGAGGGACTAAGTTAATAGAGGACTCAATGTCCCGGTTTGTGGGTAATCTTGGCAAGTCGTCATTGAAGACATCTAAGAACTTCGCTACAATCGGGTGAGTTGGTTTCTTCTCTTCTGTAACTACCCCAAAGTTGACTCCTGCTAACCTCTCTATAGTACTCCTTCTTACCTCAAATGGTAGATCTTTGGGTGGTCTGAAAGTCACTTTCCCCTAATGGAAATCTATAAAGACATGATGCTTACTCAATCAATCCATTCCGATGACTATATCGAATCCCGAAAATAGCATTACGAGGAGGTGGGATCAGAATTCCCTAACGGCCATGCTAATCGAACAGTCACATGCATTACTAATCGGTACTATACCTCTACATGTCATGATCCTACAGTTCTTCCTAGATGCATGTACTAAACTGTGTCTGTGCATGAACTCAAGTGATACGAAGTTTTATGATTTACTTGAATCAAACAATACAAGGGCAGGAAGTGAATGAACTAGTATATCCCTGTGATCATATCTTCTATAGCCTCTTTCTCCTCGACTGTCATCGTGAAGGCCCGACCCTGTGGTAGTGCTCCATGCTGCTGCTGCTGATGGGAAAATCTCTTCTGCTGTATGGACAATGGAGGTCCTCGCTGCAATGGTCCAGGTGGTCCCTGTTGAGCTGGCCTTGGACGAGTAAAAGCTGTAGTGCAGTCCATCACCTGATGAATTGAAGACCCACTGTAGAAGCATGGAAAAGAATAAAGAAAGATCCATGCGGCCAAGGATCCCCATGCGGCTCAGAGAGCACATGCGGCTCAGGGATCCATGCGGCTCAAGCGTCTATACGGCTCGAATAGTTCCATACGGCCCAGAGAAGAGCCACGTGGCCTTCAATAGATCTTTCCTTTGTTTTACTGTATTTAATGCCTTGACGGCTGACAGCTCTGATAAATACAGCCCTGACGTGCAATAATGACTATCAATGGCAGACTCCTAGGGAAACGAAGGAAATCTCTGACACAATCCATCAAACCAAAGACCTTCATGCGGCCTTGACACGTGGACAGTCGCATGCGGCTCAGACAGAGGCCACCCCATGTGGCTCAGGCAGAAGCTACCTCATGCGGCTCACGAGGACTATCTTCATGCGGCTCACTGAAAAGCCACCCATCATGCGGCCGCCTACGCTCATGCGGCTCAGATCATCTCCATGCGGTTCAAATGTTCAGAGACCACTCCCAAGAAGCCTTGACACGTGGCCAGCCTTATACGGCTCAGTGGGGAACAACCCTCATGCGGCTCAGATTTCCTAAGTAAGACACGTGGCAGAAGATTAGTTCTTCCAGCATTCCTACAGCTAACAGCCTAATGATAGTGGGACACGTGGCATCAAATCGATCAAGATTTATCAAATCCCAACAACCAGGTTTAGTGCCATCCTCATAATTACTGGGATCAAATCAGATCATTTGCAGTCAAGCAAATTGAACACGTGGCGGGAGATCCGAGCTTGGCATAACAAATCATGAGGATTTATGTCAATCATCGTTAATTACCCACAGAGATTTGATGCAATCATATTAATTGCTCAAATCTATATTCAAGATGAGCGGCCCAGATTCATTGATCCCTAGCCGCTGACTTTTGAGAATGGGCAATCATTGCAAATCCTAATGATGCCCCCACTCTTATAAATAGCAGGGTGCCATTCCCTTGCAAAAGGAGGAGAGAGCACAGACAGAGAGAGAGATAACAAAGATCATACCCCTCTCGAATCCAGAGAGTCAGAGAGAGAATCTACAGAGATCGAAAGGAGAGCATTTCTTCAACGCCAAGCAGATCTTCTAGAGAGCCAAGGCTGCACCCGATCGTCCAAGGAGTAAGGCATAGCTGTCGTCGCTTTTCCGAGCCTCTATCATCACCCCCAGAATCTAAAATAAACAATTGTACTTAAATTGCTGTACCTAGGTTTTCGTCGCTAGGCTTTCTTTGTACAAGCGAGTTTGTATTGTGAAGTAAGAGTCCAGTCCTCCGATAATTGTTCTGTTCTTTATATTTCATGGCAAACACGATGGAGACTCTGCTAGGGACAAACTTCTCCATGGCTGAGGAGTTGGTGATGCAATTGGATGTAGCCAAACTTGGCTCCACATAACAGAAGATGGTCGTCCGCTTCGACCAACAGGCGTTCGAAGAAATGCTTTCCGAAGAAAGCGCTGGCCCGGTCCAGAAGCACACCCGCACAAAGAAGGCTCGTAAGGAGTGGAGGCTAAAATCATTTGCTCCTCCCCAGGCCCTCGATGAAGTACTCTCTGCTGCCCAAGACGGTGAAGGCGACCCTCATGCGGCTCCACTTCAAGCCATAGAGGACTCTGTTGTCCCCAAGTCCGGCAGAGAAAAGCACTACGATGCTGGACTTGCTAACCAAATACATAACACTCATACGGCCAGGATTTCCAGCCGCGTGGAGAAGACCTATGCGGCTGAGACTTCCAGCCGCATGAAGACTGTTGACTCCAGCCGCATGCCGCCTGCTCCACGTGGCTCAGTCTTCGATCGCCTCTCCTATGGTCCTGATCTCTCGCACTCCCGAGAAGACATGCCTGACTCTCTCCAGCACTACTTAGACTCTTCCTACTATGTGCCCACACGCACTAGAGCGAAGAAGTCCAAGGCAGTACGAGCTCGGCGAGCTCAGTCGGCTGCCCCAACCTCTGACCATCCGAACGCTCCATATACTGTTATGCGGGCCTCTGATGGGAAGTTGTACAGAACCACTCGAGTCCAGCCCCCGACGGCAAACGGACAGAAAGGTTTCCAAAAGTCTCCCAAAATCCAGGAAGCAAACATGGTCGTTCCAGATCTATCTGACTTGCGTGAGTCCATCCTCTACAAACGTAAGGAAAGAAAGGGGGCATCGGGGCACAAAGAGTCCTCCTACGGACGTCACTGTACCCAAATCATCGTCAACTGCTATTGCAACAATGCAACAATACGAGAAGACCAGCAGTCCATCTTCCAAAGATTAGAACAGCCGAGCTCAGAGGATGAGGTGCCACCCGTCGTCTCTTGCAACTCCACTCAGAAAATCTTCGCCGAGGGGAGAGGGAAGAAGATAAACATTTTCAGCCCGAAGATCTCAACCACTGTGACTAAGAAACTGTCGTCTAAACGGTTATCCACCACCGGAGTTTTCCAAGGCACCCGTTCGAAGATGAAATCTACTACAGTAGGAGATTCATCATCCACGCCACTGGGGGTTACTGAAACAGGGGGTAGCACTCCTCAGAACATCCACGATAATCCGATATTCCAAGGAGATGAGCCCGGGGAAACAATTCTTCCATCAGATACAGCAGGTGCCGACACCCCCGACGACGTCCACGACTCTCAAGGTGAAGCAAACTCTGAAGCCGGGGGTACTATCCTTTCTGAATCCGAACCAGAGGAGAACATTCCCACATACCCAGATGACTTCTCGCTATAGGGGTATGATTCGGAGGGTACGTCCTCCACCGTTCCTTCTATCTCTCCCCATATAAGGACGGTGTTCATGACGGACAGCAATCAAGGCGATTTCAGTGATCGCCAATGCATCGACACTCTGGAGGCCATACTGCACGCCTTGGTCAAATCTATGGACGAGATCAAAGCGGCCCTTCCAACTCTGCAAGGAGGGACGCCTGGCCAAATAAGCGCGGGTCCCGCAGTCAATGCGGACTCAAATTTAGCGACACCAAACCCGGGCAATAATCCTCCTGAAACGTCGGCTCCCACCGCTGCGGATGAGGCCAAAGAAGCAAGAAGAGAGGTCCAGGAGCTCCGAGCCATGTTTTACGCTCGAAAAAACTCCTAAGACCTCAGAATACGGCAACCATACCCTGCTGCATGGAGGGATGTCCCCTTCCCACCAAGATGTAAGCCGTTCAACATTAATCCCTATGATGGCAAGACCTTCGCAAGTCGGTACATCACTTACTTCGAGGTCACCACCGACCACCTGCCCCATGACGTTGCCATCCTCACACGATTATTTATTAGGGTATTGGAAGGGGCCGCCTTCGACTGGTACCGCAACCTGCCAGACAACTGCATCCACTCCTTCGCCAGCTTCAAGCGCATGTTCTTAGAGAGATTCTACGAAGTACGACAGGACATCACAATGTCCACCCTTATGAACGTCGTCCAAGGGAAGAAAGAGCTGACAAGAAACTATATTGAGCGGTTTCGCCAAACCGCAATGAAGCTGCCGTATGGTAACCCGGATTCCTCCTTAATTGAAATTTGCCAAAAGAGATTGCTCTCAACAATCAGTCTCTGGATGGGCAAAAGTCAATTTAAGGACTGGAAGACGTTCATCATCAGTGCCACAAGCACCGAAGAACGGTTGAAGAAGGCTCGCCAACTGGAATTGCACATCTCGGAGGGAGAGAATAAGGGCAAACATCCTAATACCAACAACGACAATGGGGGTAGCCCTTCAACAATCGGGACAACAGGGGTAAGCAGACTATGGTGGCGATACAGCCCAAAAACCTGAGTCAAAACCGGCAGACAAACAATGGCCGCAAATCACTTACTCCTTCGAAGACGGTCACGTCAAGCCCATCTTAGACATGCTCAGATAAGGAGACAGAATTAGCTCCTCCACCAAGACGGAAACCTTGGCTGGCAGATATGGAGAGCCAAAGTACTGCCTTACACCGTTATGTCCACCATGCTACACACGACTGCTACCAATTGAAGCGATACATCCAACATCATCGATTCGAACGCTCTGGCCATCGATTTTGAGGAGGTAACCGTGGCGGCCAACATGGTGTCCGTACAATTCGGCAGCTTCCCTCCAACAGAGGCTCAAGACGGTGTAATACCCATCCCTCTGGCGATAATGGAGATTGCTAATCTTCTACCTCCCCGAGATCAGGCTGGTCTAGTGCCCCTTACCACATCACGAAGGGAGGTCATATGGGTCCATCCAGACTTGGTATCTGAAGTGACTCAGTCCATACCATCTTTCAATCGTAAGAAGAATAGTGGAAAAGTCAGATCCTGCCGCACAATCTCGACAGATGTCGAAGAAGTCACGGATGTCGTTAGGTCTAGGGCACAATCCCAACCTGTAGCTGATAACTCGACTGAAGATCATCAGCCAGCTACCGTCGACACTCCAGGACCTTCTCAGCCTCCAACGACTGACAAGCCTAGGCCAAACGAGACTCGCTTTGACAAATCCCTCCGAAAAGAGGCACCCTAGGGGCTGGAGAGGCCATACAACTTCGACATCTTGGTGCAATTGGCCAACACACTGGCCAAATTGTCATTATACGAGCTCCTGAGGATCTCAAAGGATGTTCACGCGGCTTTGAGCGATGCACTTCAAAATGCCGACGCATATCTGGCTCAGGTCAACCTCACGGGAGAGAGCCCGCCTGCAAATCTCCAAGACAGTGCTTGTACAGGAGCAATGCCCAATATTGTCTTCACTCTACAGGATATGCTCATCAAACCAATCTACACGATCGTCCGTTATACTACATCGGATACATCAGGGATGTAAAGGTGGATCGGATGCACATTAATCCTGGTTCTTCCATAAGCATCATCCCGAAGGGTCTGCTACATCATCTCCGTATTCCTATGCATCGTCTGACGCCAACAAGCACCGCCATCAGCGATTTCAATTCGGGCAGGAGCTACCTGTTAGCCCAATAATTGTATCATGTTTTTGAATATGGTTAATATGTTAAGTTTAGCATTTTATTATCACTAATCTTCATACTATCGCTATAGCATTTCTACTTATACTTATACCTTTGGTGATATGTGCCTATTGGTTTACTATTAGTGATATGAGTTTTTATTATATATATGTTAAATTTAATTGAGCTACCAAAATCAGAACTATATTTTGATTATGGTTATTCAATTAAGTTTAACATTATGATATCACTATATTTATGCTATCACTATAGCATTGATACTTAAACTTTGCATAGTCCTAATGTACTTTTATCTTATCATTATTGCTACATGTATATTGCTTTGTTCGTCTAACATGTATTTGCAGAAAAGCAATTAGCAAGATCAATGTGGACATATGCAATAAAATAAAGAAATCATGGTGGGCCAAAGACGACGGATCCCACAAGATTTCTCTGAACCACCCGACGACATCTCCGGAGCCACGCACTCGGGGGTTCCGCTGCCCGGTCTGCGGACGGGGGTCAAGGGGGCAGCGCCCCTCTTCGGGGGTTCGGGGGCGAAGCCCCAGAAAGGTATTCAGTTTTCGTAAACTGGATATCTTTGGACAGTTGCCGCCAAGGGAAAAAGCCAGCATCTATCAAAGGAAGAAGCCAAGCCATGCCTTCATCATTTCAAGACTCTGAAGAAGCCTGTACCTGCTACAGTATATCTGGAGTCTGTAATGAGTCTTAGGAATAATTATAAACACAAGAAATGGATGGCAAAATCGAAAGCTAGGGTAGAAACCAGTCCAGGATCATTTTCGGATGAAAACCGGCATACCGACGGTATACCGGTACATACCGACGGTATATCGGTAAATACCCGGTATACAAATTTTGTTCACAGAAAGTTTCTGTCCACAAAATCGGCATACCGACAGTATACCGGATTATACCGACGGTATACCGGTTCAGTAACGTTGAAATTCCAACGGTCGGATTTCGAGCATTTAATGATCCCAACGGTTATATTCTAGCCGTTGTAATTCCAGACCGACATACCGACGGTATGCCGATCGCTGACTGAAAAGTTGTCTTTGGCTCTTTTCAATGCTTTGATTATAAATAGCCTTGAACCCCTTCATTCAAGGTTGATGCTTTGAGCCTAAAAATTTCTAAACCACCAAAGCCTATCCACAAACAACTCTACAAAGCTTTCATTTGCCATCCACAAATTGTGTTAGAGTTATTGAGTTGAAAAGTAAGATCTTCATCCTATTGTAAGGAGATCAAAACCTATTGTGAAAGGTTGAAGTTGGAGAGTCTTCATATCCAAACTCTCGGTTGAAGTTGGAGAGTCTTCGTATCCAAACTCTCGGTTGAAGTTAGGGTGTCTTCGTATCCAAACTCTCGGTTAAAGTCGGAGAGGCCTTCGGATTAAAGCTCCCGTATAAGAAGTTGGCGAGTTCTTTGGATCCAAACTCGTGTGTAACTATTTGCTCAAATAGTAGATTAAAGCCGGAGAGAGTTCCGGGACTGGAGTGCCTCTTGGAAGGATACCAGGATATATCGTGTGTCGGTATTGTTATTGCTTCGTCTCTTGCACTTATTTTTAAATTGCCCATTAACTTGTGCTAAGTGCTTAATAGTTAGCGTGACCCTATTCACCCCCCTCTAGGATTCCTACAATTGGTACCAAGCAAGGACTCTATTGTTAGGCTTACATCCTTAGTGTAGATCCTTGTTAATTTTTTCTATGACATCATATTCCTCCTCCTCCGATAAAGAGGTTTTATTTCTAGTAGCATAGACAATCATCATTCTTCTAAATGCAAGAATACTGTAGTGGAAAGCCATGGCTAACAATCCTTAGAGATTCTTGATAACCTTTATTCTACAATGAGAACTTTCCGAAAGGTTGTTCATTTAGAAGAAGCAAAGAGTTTTTGAGAATAAAAACAATGATTTATTATCTAGACTTGATTCTCAAAAACTCATCTTGTGTTTCTTTAAAGAGTTTGAATGAGGTTTTAATTTTAAAATTAAATCTCTTTTCTCATCAATAGAAGATCTCAAGACTCATTCACTTGAGTTATCTTATTTGCATGATTCTTCTATTGATGCTTTAAAGAAACAAATGATGCTTTTATTTCTAGAATTATTTTATTTAAAAAGAGAATAATGCTTTAAATGTTAGATTTGATTCTCTTACTTGTTTGCATGATGATTTGCTATTAGAACATGATATTCTTAAAACCAAATCTTCTCATGCTCACTAGAGATAATCATCATTCTAGTATGTCACATGTTCATAACCATGCACATTCTGATACATGTGTACCACTAGCATTAGATGCTTCTATTACTCTCGCATTGGACACATGAGCTTTACATGCCCTATTCGTAGGACCTTCACTACCAATGCTAGAGTAAGTGCCATATGGGTCCCTAAAGCTATAAATGTGGATCCAAGTTTATTTGGATATCAAAGTCTTCATCTAATGTTGTAGGTGAAGCTTCTTATATCGGAACATGGCACTGAGGAGCGTGTTGGTGGTTGCAAAGCTCAAAGGTTATCCTCGAAGCAATTGCACCAACACAATGTGGCCACTAGAGCCACTTTGGTAACATGCTAATCGTTTCTCTTTAAATTGTTTATATTTGTAGAATCTAGCATGTTTCTCTTGATTTCTTGCTACTAGCTCATATTGATATCCTTAGTTGCCTCTTATATAAATCTTTATGAGATTTAATTCTAGCATGCTTAGTTAATTTTCTTATTAATTCTTTTATCTAGCATGACTAGTTACTCGGCTTAAATGTTTAGTTCACACTTGTAGTTTATCACTCATTTTCTATTAAGTGGGACAATTTTAATCTATGCATGCTTGTTATTCTTAATCTCTATTTTATGAAGCATGCATATCACTCTTGTCCATAGGAGCTTGATTTTGATTTGAGTTAATATGTTTTTAACTCTCCGTCTTTAAAGTTTTTGAAATAGTTACTTCTTGCCGGTTTGTATTTAATATGTCATTTTTATCTTAATCGGTATTTGTGAATATATGTGTTTAGCACAAGCTTCTTATCACTTGACAAGTATACTTTATTTTTACTTTAACCTTGTGTTCACATAATATATTCATTATTGATTCTCATGTTTTATTTTGATTAAACCTCTTATGAATCAATTATGTCTTAGCCTAATAAAGCTTATTTATATGTGTTTTGAATTTGTAAAAGTTTTTCAAACCTTCATTAAGGATACATGACTATATTCATTAAAATTTCCATCTCTATGTAGATCATGTATTTCTTATGTTGATATTTTTTTAATATCTTTATGCATATGAGTTAAGCTATAGTTTTATATTGACTTGAAGAGTACTTTAATATACTTGTTACCTTCATACTTGTGGTTATCTCATACTTTAGCTATTGATTCATTTGATCAAATTTGTGTATCTCTTTTTGAATCAATAAGCTTCTTCCTTAAAGCTTTCTTTCAATGATGTCCTTTTAGCTTTTTGGTTGACTTTATGGATACATATTTTTCTCTTGATTGTTGAATCTTCTCATGTATGCCTATTTATATATATACAGTTTTAACTATGTGATTCCTAACTTTTCATATGTATTTATTTTATCCTTTAAGTTGGGATGTTGAGAGAAATCATTTATTAGTGTCTTGTTCATGACTATTTATGAAAGTTCTTTTAAGGATCACATATTTTTGTGCCTTACCTTGTATGTTGAATTCACCTCCTTAATTAGTGCACTTTTTCTAGTTTGTATCTTATAATTTACTATGGTGCACTATGAAAGCTCTTTGAAAAATGAACTTCTTGATATCTTTAGCATTTAGCTTTCTTGATCTTAATGATCCTTCTTTGCTCATTCCTTGGGTTTATGCTTCTTTTTGAATTATTGTTGCCCAATGAGGTTTTTGTAGCACATGAGAATACATGTAATTGTTACATCGTATTTCTTATGACTTTAGCTACTATGGTTTAAGCTTTTGTGTTGAGATTTTCCCATTTATAGAGAATACACTTATTTTATAATGGCTATAGTATTTTGCATTCTCTAGATCGATCTATCATTTCTTTATCTTGGTAAATCTCAATACTTGGCAAGAGATTTATTTTATTATGTTTTCATGAGTATCTCTTTTGGCCTATAATTGATAAGAGTATAATTCTTTTATTTTGTTATCTTATACTCTTATCCTTGCTTAATAAAGAATCTACAAATTATTTTGATCATTCAAAATGTATTATACTTATTGAGAACTCTTTGCTTAAGCAAGTATTTTTAGTGTTAGTGACTTAAGATTTAATGAGCACATTTTTCTTGTATGGCCTACCTCATTAATCTTAATTAGTTATGTAGCCTGCTTATTTATGATATATTGTTAAGCTATATAATTTGGTTCACTTCCACTCATCTAGCTATTGTTTTTCTTTTCAATCTATATATGATATGCTAGTTTACGTAAACAAGATCTGTGATTCTTCTAAATGTAATTTGTATCCTATTTTAGATGCATATGTTTGCTCTCTAAAACTAGTTTTACAAATTCTTGACTATATCTTGTTTCTCTTGGAGGTTTGTGATTCCTTTCTTTAAGTCTCCTTTCATATTAGTCATTAGCAAGTATCTCTTAAATTTCTCTCACTTTTGAGTCATGATTCATCATATTATCATTTACATCTCTTTTTGATTATGTTTGCAATCATTTAAATGAGAATGACTCTTTTCCATATTTTTTATTGTTTTATGAGATTTTATCATAAATATGGATTTGGGATTTTCTTTATGAGATTTGTTGGATCATGTTTAATTTGGTTATTTTTATTGATAAAGATCCTAATGGTTGAGTTGTCCTATATTATCTTATTATATAATTATCAAACTAATTTATTACTCTACTTTGATTACTCATGGATTGCCACATATGGGCCTTTGCTATTTGAACTTTATGGTTATTATTTACCATTAGCAAGGTTTGGATTTTACCCGTTGATGGGTACATATATGGTGAAACATACCTAGTCCATGTAAGGTAATAAATTGGTTGATTCTTTCTTAATTAGATAATCATGGACATGATGTTTGAGTTTTATTTTATTTTTATTTTGAGCTATATGTCTATCATGATTGTTCTTAATTGTCTTTATTCTTTTTCATGATGACATTGTCTCAAAGGATAAGATACATTGATCTATCATATTTAAATATGAGATCCTTCTATATAGATTAATGTATGCCATCTTTTGATTATACGTGCTTAATTGGAATATTTTTGATTTCTTTTCATCTTTAGCGGCTATTAATTGGATATCTTCTCTTGACTAAAGATGACATTATTCGTCTTTTGACGATATTGTAGCCTTATATGCATTGAGCAAGGGGGAGAAATCCATAGTTGATTTACCCTTAGATCTTGTAGTTATCTATTTTATGCTATAAGCGCTTTGGAACTATATACGCATATTTTGAGGGGAGCAAATCAATTGATTCAATTTATTTATACCCTTTAATATGTCGTATACCTAGTTCATCATGGACCCATATTTTCTTCTATTTAATATCTTATTGATTGAGGTCATGATATTTTTATTTTGAAGGGTTTATGAGAGTGTATGTAATTATCCTTATTATCTTATCTCTCTTTCATATGGGTTAAATATGTCATCTTGCTAATATTAATTTTCAGATCTTATCTTGATGAATATTATGCTTTCGTTGATTTGGCTTTTCTTTCATGCTTAATTGATTTGGCTTTCCTTGTTGAGGACTTATCCAAAATTTATGATTTTTATCTACTTTGGTAGTACTTTGAGGGGGAGCATTCAAGTAGACTGAATTTCTCCTTCTCAAGTATTTTTCTCCTTTACCTTCATGTTTATCTAAAGGGTATTCATATAGCATGATAAGGTAATTGAGTTCAAATGCATGAACTTGGATAAGCATATAGATCTTGCAAATAATGAGATTACTTTATATCAATTGCAATATTTTACATTGATCATTCTTTATTTTTTCCACTATTTATTTGTGGACAATTATGATTATTAATGGTTTCTTTGATCAATGTTTCAAGTTTGCATCTTTTCAATTGGTATCAAGTTATTTAATTTCATATCTCAATTGGTATCTATTAGTTGCAATTATCTATTCCTCATGGCTTTTGTTTGAAATCCTTTATTTCATAGTTCTCTTCCAAAACTGGAGCAATATTTCATATCCTATTGTGTTTTGGATTTATTCCTTGGATTTCAAGTTGGTAAACTACTTATTTCTTGTTTTTCAAATACTTTTAGTTTTACCAACCATATTGTGTTTTGACAAGCAATTTTTTATTTAGTACTCTACATTTGGTATGTAGTTTTTATACACTTGTCTTTACCCACTTCTCCCATTGTTTTTTATTAGTATATCTTAATCATGATTGTCTATAAGTTCCCCATGCTCTGATTTCTATGCTTGAGATTGATTTCATTTTATCTCTTAGTACGGGGGAGCCTATTTTTGATCATGTCAAAGGGGGAGAAGTAAGTTTAAGTATGTATTTATAAGTAATCTAAGTAGTATGCTTTTAGTGATATTGCTTATATCTTTTGTATATTAGTGATACATGCATCTATTGTGTTCATACTAAACTTAACCGATTTGCCATAATCAAAAAGGGGGAGATTGTTAGCCCAATGATTGTATCATATTTTGAATATGGTTAATATGTTAAGTTTAGCATTTCATTATCACTAATCTTTATACTATCGCTATAGCATTTCTACTTATACTTATACCTTTGGTGATATGTGTCTATTGGTTTACTATTAGTGATATGAGTTTTTATTATATATATGTTAAATTTAATTGAGCTACCAAAATCAGAACTATGTTTTGATTATGGTTATTCAATTAAGTTTAACATTATGATATCACTAATATTTATGCTATCACTATAGTATTGATACTTAAACTTCGCATAGCCCTAATGTACTTTTATCTTATCATTCTTGCTACATGTATATTGCTTTGTTCGTCTAACATGTATTTGCAGAAAAGCAATTAGCAAGATCAATGTGGACATATGCAATGCAATGAAGAAATTATGGTGGGCCAAAGACGACGGATCCCACAAGATTTCTCTGAACCACCCGACGACATCTCCGGAGCCACGTACTCGGAGGTTCCGCTGCCCGGTCAGCGGACGGGGGTAGAGGGGGCAGCGCCCCTCTTCGGGGGTTCGGGGGCGAAGCCCCGAAAGATATTCAGTTTTCGCAAACTAGATATCTTTGGACAGCTGCCGCCAAGGGAAAAGCCAGCACCTATCAAAGGAAGAAGCCAAGCCATGCCTTCATCATTTCAAGAATCTGAAGAAGCCTGCACCTGCTACAGTATATCTGGAGTCTGTAATGAGTCTTAGGAATAATTGTAAACACAAGAAATGGATGGCAAAATCGAAAGCTAGGGTAGAAACCAGCCCAGGATCATTTTCGGATGAAAACCGGCATACCGACGGTATACCGGTGCATACCGGCGGTATACCAATTTTGTTCACAGAAAGTTTCTGTCCACAAAATCGGCATACCGACAGTATACCGGATTATACCGACGGTATACCGGTTCAGTAACGTTGAAATTCCAACGGTCGGATTTCGAGCATTTAATGATCCCAACGGCTATATTTCTAGCCGTTGTAAATCCAGACCGGCATACCGACGGTATACCGGTTCATACCGGCGGTATGCCGGTCGCTGACTGAAAAGTTGCCTTTGGCTCTTTTCAATGCTTTGGTTATAAATAGCCTTGAACCCCTTCATTCAAGGTTGATGCTTTGAGCCTAAAAATTTTTAAACCACCAAAGTCTATCCACAAACAACTCTACAAAGCTTTCATTTGCCATCCACAAATTGTGTTAGAGTTATTGAGTTGAAAAGTATGATCTTCATCCTATTGTAAGGAGATCAAAACCTATTGTGAAAGGTTGAAGTTGGAGAGTCTTCGTATCCAAACTCTCGGTTGAAGTTGGGGAGTCTTCGTATCCAAACTCTCGGTTGAAGTCGGAGAGGCCTTCGGATTAAAGCTCTCGTGTAAGAAGTTGGCGAGTTCTTCGGATCCAAACTCGTGTGTAACTATTTGCTCAAATAGTGGATTAAAGTCGGAGAGAGTTCCGGGACTGGAGTGCCTCTTGGGAGGATACCAGGATATATCGTGTGTCGGTATTGTTATTGATTCTTCTCTTGCACTTATATTTTTAAATTGCCCATTAACTTGTGCTAAGTGCTTGATTAGTTAGCGTGACCCTATTCACCCTCCCCCCCTCTAGGGTTCCTACACTACCCGATCGGGAAGATTAGCCTGAAGTGCCAAATTGGCGATCTCCAGTCAGAAGTAACCTGTTACGTCATAGATGCGGACACTTCTTACAACATCCTCTTGGGGCGCCCTTGGATACACGATTATATGATCGTGCCTTCCATGCTGCACCAGTGCTTTAAGTATGTCGACAAACACGGCTTTGTGAGGACAGAGTTTGTCGACATCGATCCCTTCAAATGAGTCGAATCCTACTACTCGGATTCCTGCTTATACGAGAAGTCGAAGAGACACCTGGATGAAGAGGTACAGGCTCGAACTGAGACGGCCTCAGGATCAGAAGAACCTCTAACGATCCACCTTCAAGCTCTTAAACCTGGCAAGTCCGCACCCCTTACGGCCGCTCTGCGTAAGGACGCAATCAGCCTCTCGGTACAAGAAGGGCAAATGATAATCCGGCTGCCAAGGTCCGGCCAAGCGCCGATACCCACAACGGAGCCACTAACAATCAGACTACCAAAAGTCGGCCAACCACAAACAGAGAAGCTCAATCCCTCTGACAAGCCAATGACGATACGCCTTCCCAAGAAGAATCGTCACCCTGATGCAAAGTCGGGGGCTTCTAGCGAGCCAACAACTCCCCGTCCAGCATCGAGTACCAAACTGGGGGTCACTAGTTTGCCAATGACTCCACGTTCTGCTCCACCAGCAGAACCCCTGATGATCAAGCTGCCCAAGTCATCCTCTCAGTCTTCATTTATACAGGGGTGGCCGAAGAAGAACCAGAAATGGCCAAGTATGTGGCTGCTCATACTGACGTTCCATCCGCAGATGATGTAATCCCGCTAGAAAAGATACCTTACTTCATCAATAAAGGGCTATCTTTGAACTATCTCAAGCTTAATAAGCTTTGTACAATATATGCTATGGAATACGGTATAGGCACTCACCTACACACACAGGTGACAAATGTTCACACCGCAAACCAGCTTACTCCAGTGGAAGATGCTTACCGCATAATCGAGGGAGGGGACCATCCATCATCTTCGGCCGGAAGGACGACCCACAGCCCTTCACCATAGAGAAGGTCGTTCTCGAATCAGATGCCGGAAGACTGTCTCTTTATCTGTATAGCCCCCGATCCAAATATCTCATACAAAAATAGGGATATGATCTGGAAACTATGCCAGGCTTAAACTACGGCACCGGTCAACGATTACCTTTAAAGTCGCCTGTCCCGGCTGGGAAACCACGAGATTACTACAACAAAACCAGATGTGGGCTAGGTTATGTCACACCCCGATAACCCCTAAAAGCTCAGACGAGGAATGCGATTGGCATTCACAATCAACCGGATCACCCACTTCCAATTCAGATGTCAGCATTGGGGACATGCTCAGGCAAGTCTGGTCCATCAATATGGCATTCGCCGACGCTTACGAAGAAGATAAAGACATTCCTAAAATCCTCGAGTTAGATCCGTAGGCCCAACAGCTAGATGCACAATGGGAAAAGCGGTTTGAACAGAGAGAACCTCCTACAGAAGATGAGGTTATACAGGTCGACCTTGGCAGCGAATCTTCTCCAAAACTAATCTTCGTCAGTAAAAGCCTAACAGACGAAGAGCGAGAATCGCTACTGGGACTTGTCAAAGAATATATTGATGTGTTCGCCTGGAGCTACGAAGACATGCCAGGACTAAACCCCCGAAGTTGCCCTTCACAAGTTCAATATTCGGCCAGATGCAAAGCCAGTCAAACAACAACAGCGACGCTTCCGCCCGGGCATCATGGATGCGATCGAAGCCGAAGTCAACAAACTGATAGCCAGTGGCTTCATTCGTGAGGAACAACACCTGACTGGGTCGCCAACATAGTTCCGGTCCTCAAGAAGAATGGGAAGATTCGAATCTGCATCGACTTCCGCAATCTGAACGAGGCATGTCCCAAAGATGAATTTCTCCTCCCTATCACAGACATCATGATCGACAACACATGCGGCTTCGAACGCATGTCATTCATGGATGGCTTCTCGGGGTACAACCAAATCAAGATGTCTCCTGACGACGAGAAGCATACATCATTCTGAACACCGATTGGCACATACTGCTATACAGTCATGCCTTTCGGTTTAAAGAATGCTGGTGCCACATATCAAAGAGCCATGAGTATCATCTTCAGAGACCACTTGTGCAAGACTGTGGTGTGTTGTTGATGATATCGCCGTCAAGAGTCGCTATAAGGGAGACCATCTGCAGGATCTGAGGACGGTATTCGACCTGATGCGAGCGCACAACCTTAAGATGAATCCCACAAAATCCTTCTTGGGCGTATCCAGCAGAAAATTCCTGGATTTTATTATTACTGCCCAGGGAATTCATGTAGATCCAGAGAAGACGAAGGCAATTATGGAGATGGGGCCCCCGAGAAATCTTCGCGAACTCAGAGGCCTTCAAGGGAGGCTAGCTTACATCAGGAGGTTCATTTCTAAACTCGGGCGATGTCGGCCATTCACCCATCTTATGAAGAAAGGCGCCTCGTTCGTATGGGATGAAGAATGCCAACGTGCCTTCGACAGCATAAAAGTATACTTGTCGAACCCACCAGTCCTGGTGGCCCCTGTTGCTGGAAAACCATTCTTGCTATATGTACGAGCAATGGAGCATTCCCTCGGTGCTCTGCTGGCACAAAACAACGATGCGGGCCATGAACAAGCTATATTACCTCAGCCGAATGATGATTGGGCCAGAGCACCGATACACCACCGTGGAGAAGGAATGCCTCGCCCTGGTGTTCGCCATTCAAAAGACGCGGCACTATGTCACAGGACAAACCATACATATGATCTCACGAGTCAACCCTCTCAGTGTCCTCATGACTAAACCAGGGGCACTCAGCTCCCGCCTCGCCACATGGGCAATACTGCTGTCCCCCTATCATATGATCTTCGTCCCGCAAAAGGCTGTTAAAGGTCAAGCTCTGGCAGACTTTTTAGTAGCCCACTCAGGCTCGGAGTCATCCAGAATATATGAGGGAATCCCAGATGAGGTCGCCGACTCGCATGCAACCTCTCACGATGATATATAGGGAATGTTCTTCGACGGCGCCTCAAGGACCGGACCTAAGGGCAACATCGTCGTCGAAATTGGGGTGGTGCTGGTTTCTCCTTCCGGATTGGTGATCAATCGTGCTTACTCCCTCACACAGCCCTGCTCTAACAATGTGGTCGAGTACAACGCTTTGGTCATTGGCCTCCAACTTGCAAGAGAGGGGGTAGAATATCTTGAAGCATACGGCGATTCGCAGTTAATCGTCAATCAGATCCGGGGTTCATACGAAGTCCACCATAAAGACATGATCCCCTATCACCAAATAGCGATCAATATTATTTCCTCATTTGAGGGATTCTTCATCGAACACGTTCCTAGACTCCAAAATATCGAAGCCGATGCCTTAGCTAGCCTTGCCGCTTCCCTAGCGGTTCCAAACTATGCTCATCAATCCGTAGATGTGATAGGCCATGAGCTGGTCTATCCCAAGAACAATATTCAGTTCGTGGCGAGTTATTCCGCTCAGACGATCGATGAAGCGCCAGACTGGAGACAACCATTCATAGACTTCGTAGTCTACGACATCCTGTCCGAGAATCCAAAGGAAGCCACTTCCATCAGAAGGCGTTCTCTCAGATTCTTCTACGATACAGAGACAAAAATATTGTATCGCCGATCCTACGATGGATTATTACTGCGATGTCTGTCAAACGTAGAAGCCAAAGAAGCCATACGCGAAGCTCATGACGGTATCTGTGGGGCGCCCAAAACTGCAAGACCGTCTTCGCCGAATGGGCTACTATTAGCCCACGATGGTAGCAGATGTAATAGACTATGCAAGAAAGTGCAAAGCCTGCTAAGTCCATGGACTTCATCTACCAACCATCCGAATTTCTACATCCGACAGTGGCGTCCTGGCCATTCGAAGCATGGGGAATGGATATCATTGGTCCGATCGCTCCACCTTCTTTCCGAGGACATCGCTTCATACTCGCAATTACGGATTACTTCTCCAAATGGGCGGAAGCTGTCCCGCTTGCAGAAGTAAAGACTTCAAACATGATCAGCTTCCTCAAGCATCATGTCATCTATCGTTCGGACTGCCCCGAAGGATCATTCACGATAATGGTCCGTAGTTTGCAAGCCACGCCTTCTATCGGTTCTGCGACAAGCACCGTATCCAGGATATTGCTTCAACACCATACAATCCAGCAGCGAATGGGTTGCAGAAGCATTCAACAAAACAACCATCAAACTTTTCAAGAAGTTCGTATCGTCCAACAAACGCGACTGGAACGAGAAGCTTGGTGAGTGCTTATGGGCGTACCGTACCACAGTCCGAACAGCCACTGGGAATACGCCATTTTCCCTGGTATACGGGAGTGAGGCAGTCCTCCCATTGGAGACTCAAATCCCCTCGCTCTGCATTGCCCTTACTTACCAATTGACGACGGATGATAACTACCGTCGTCGGCAACAAGAGTTGGAAGCCTTAGATGAAAAGCGTCTCCTGGCTCAGCAACGGATCGAGCTATACCAAGCACGCATCTTCGAAGCCTTCAACAAGAAGGTGAAGATCAGAACATTCCAAGTGGGCGATCTCGTTCTGGCAGTTCGGAGGCCGATGGTTATGACTCACAAGACCGCCGGCAAGTTCCAACCAAAGTGGAAAGGCCCATTTATCATTGAGGCTGTATTCTCCAACGGTGCTTACCGCCTCGTAAAACAAAACGGAGACTTGCTCATGCTGCCCGTCAACGGCAAGTTCCTGAAGAAATATTATGTCTAAACAATATTTCCCAGATTATCGAGTCATGTACCTGCTGGTACCGCTGAACTCACATTCATGATTCCAGATTATCGAGTCATGTACCCGCTGGTACCGTTGAACTCACATTCATGATTCTAGATTATCGAGTCATGTACCCGCTGGTACCGCTGAACTCACATTCATAATTCCCAGATTATCGAGTCATGTACCCGCTGGTACCGCTGAACTCACATTCCCAAAATTCTAGATTATCGAGTTATGTACCCGCAGGTGCCTCTGAACTCACATTTACAATCTCCCAGATTATCGAGTTATGTACCCGCAGGTGCCTCTGAACTCACATTCCGGTCACTCTTTCAGATAGTAAGTCATGTATGACCATACCTCTGAACGTTTTTCCTGAAAGAGCTCCTTCCTCATGATCCACTACCCGCACTCCCAGTGTACAAAAAGGGTAACAGATCCACGAATTTCCAAGACAACCATGTCGATGTTACCTCAGAGTCGTTTCACTCCCGCCAAAAACAAATTACCCCTCTACATAGAACATCCATGTCCTCATTACCTCTGAGTCGCTCTATGTACCCCCCTTCATTGAGCCCGCTCCTGCCATGTCCTCATTACCTCTGAGTGGGAAGGCTCCGTCGAAGAAACCTTCATGCTTGCCATGTCCTCATTACCTCTGAGTAAGTATGGTGATTCCCTTTCGACTTATTATCCGTACATAGAACTTGAGTACGCCAAGGATAATAGGTCCACAAATATCCTCCGTTGAGTCCACTCCTGCCATGTCCTCATTACCTCTGAGTAGGAAGGCTCCGTGGTAAAACCCTCATGCTTGCCATGTCCTCATTACCTCTGAGTAAGTATGTCGGTTCCCTTTTATCCTATTATCCGTATCCTAAGCCAGGGTACGCCAAGGATAATAGGCCCACAAATATCCTTTGCTAAGTTTCTTGGTACAGGCCCATCATTTCTCATCATGCCCCGGGAGCCCAGCTGCTCCATGGCATTCTCTCTCCCGATATCCGGAACGTCCATGATCACCTTGCCGTAGAATTGTTCTAGGTATTTCCAATCAAACTTGTTATCCGTACCTAAAACCAAGGTATGCCAAAGGTAACAGGTCCACAAATAAGTCTCCATTCGGGGCAAATGCCACCATCACACCACAAGCACAACAAGCAGTACAAATAAAGGGTAAAATAAAACATACTCTTTTATTTTGAAGCCAAAAAGCATTACATGTTTTGGGACCACGTTCCTCTCAAAAAGAAAAGAAAAAAACAGAAACAAAAAGAGAAAAAGGCCGACTATAGTTCGGCATTACACAATTCCAGGAGGCAGTTTCTCACCAAGGTGGTCCCCCGCTCAAGCCACTGTCTAGCTCGGCGTTCAGCCTCCTTGGACAACTGCTCCGTATCATCCAAGTCCATGAGTGCCGCTAGTCGTCCTCCAACTTTTTTACGACAATTTCCAGGTCAGCCGAAGCTCGATTAACTCTGTCAGCCTCCTGGATAATTAGCCCCCTTTCGATACGGGCAGCCTCAAGCTCAGACTCCAGGAAAGCTAACTTCCTCTGAAGCTCAAGGATATGCTCCTGCGTGTCAGTGATTCCGCAGGAAACAGTCACTTTTCGAGCCGTAACATCCTCACTCTCGCGGCTCAATTGATCATATCGATCAGACAGATCGCGGAGGTCCTTCAGTATGGCCGGCCTGGTCTTATCCCGAGCAGCCCTTATCTTCTCTACAGCAGCTATGAGGGAACCGCGCTCCTGATCTATAGCAGCCGACAGATCAGCCTGTCGTAGTACCTGAAGCTGGGCCACCAGCTGATCAGTCTCCAACAATTTTGCCTTCAGAAGCGCAGCTACCCCTGCCCCACCGGGAAGAGTCTTAAGGATATCAATATGACCCTGGGCGCATTGCCGGGCCAGGACGAAAGAGGTCCCTATTTCCACAGCAGCCGCTACCCCTTGTCAAGTGATATAAAAGCTGTCAACCACGTCCTGTAACGCTTCGTCCAGAACCTTTGTAGAGGACGGCGTTAAAGGAAGCGTGGCCGGCAACGTCGAAGGAGTTGCGCTAGAACTTGCCACCAAGGGGACAGATTCCGAGTGGAACAATGCACGAATAGCGGCTAACTCTTCCTCTACCACCCGAAGAGCCTGGACACTTGGTAGGGCAGAGAGATCGACTCTCGGAGCCACCCGAGCAGAAGAGGACGCAAGGACCATTGTCCCCTGCCCCGGCTGTCCCATCACCTGACTTGCCGAACTCGAGCCCGCAGGAGGCCCCTCAAGACGAGCCGGAAGGGGAGGGGGTACGCTCCCCTCCACCAGTGCCCCTTCGGCAGAGCCTGTCTCAATAATGTCCATCATCGGCACTGGAGAGGTAGGACCTGTATGTCCAGAACAACAATCAATCGACGTAACCCGACGGATGTGATGATAGAGCAGATAGGCCTCCTCGCAAGTTAAGATTCGGCTTATCTTACCAGGAGAGGAGCATGGAGGCTGCGGCTCGTTCGCAGCTGACATGGTCTCCTTACCCGCGACCTCCAAGTTAAATTCGGCTGGCTCTCCTGTCCCAGCCACCTCGAAGGGAGATACGACTCGATCAGCATCATCTTGATGAAATTCAGCAACTTCAGGGACATGGTTCATCGGAGCCGCCGTCATCTCGAGTCACGACCTCGACAACTTGAGACTCCTCTTCTTCTGACACCTACGAGAGGGAAGGAAAGTGATTAAGAGCAAAACTGGAAGAAAAGGAGAACTGAATAAAAATGGTAGTGACTCACTTTACCTCCGAAGTAGGGTTGACCTCCTCGCTTCTCTCCCTTATAGTTAGCCTGCGATGTCTGGTCGCAGCCAATTTTTGAGAGTGAGGAATACCGCCAACAGGGAAAATGTGCCTGCTACGCTTCCGTACAGAACCAGGTGCGACGGGTGGCTGATCCGCCACCATCTCATTTAACAAAACGGGCGGCTGATTTGCCCCAACATCTTCCACCGGGAAGGAAGAGTTATCTGCATCACGCTCATCGTCCTCATCCGCAGTGGTGGAGTCTGAGTCTGGCACTTTGACTCTATTCTGCTTCTTTTTCCTCGTCTTGGCCCCTTGAGGCTTCTCATCCAAGCCAGTACCAACAATAAAACTGGTACCCGGGCTAAAGCCGATGGGGAGCTTGTTTGCCATGACATGGTACAGGGCTGCCATATACAAAATCTCTACCGACGTATCAATAGCAGGAACCGAAAAAGTGGCACGGGTATGGAATGTATCATAGTAATGCCACGCCCTGATGCCGTCAAGAAGGCTACCTTCAAAACCCAGACAAGAGCTGGGACTGTCCAAAAAAAGTTGGCTATATCCAAACTGACGAGCAAACCTGCTGGGCAGGTAAGGTTCCAGGAAGACAGCATTACGATTGCGGTATACCAAGTGAGCTGGATGGATGTTACGCAGCCACAGAAGCATCTGGCCGTCCAGAAGCTGAGGGGGCCCAATACTATCGAGATGTACAGTCGCTATTTCCTCAGCAGTAAAACGAGGGACAGATACGAAAAAGTTGTACATATCTGCTCTCGCCAGCGCCATCCGGCAGGCACGCATAGTCTCGTACTCCCAAGTCTCATTAAGATAACGGAAGATAAAAGCATCATCATCAGTTATGCCATCTTCAGAGCCCGGTCTCATCAAAGACGGATAGTGCATCAGCAGCCACCCCATCAGATAATGATAGGGCAGCTCAGTCCGTTCAAAGTCCTTCGTCATATCGCGAGCGATGACCTTGGACGTAAAAGTACGGAGGCCACGGTGTATGCTGCACACCATGGCCGGGAGAAGAGCTAGTTTCACTCTAAAAATTAGCTTCACAGCAGGAAGAATAAAATTACGGCTGATCCTTTCAATAGAACCAGCTCCTCTAGAGACTACGCAATTCTGTAGCCATACCATCAAGAATTCCGCCAGGAGCGCCTTCTCTGACAGCTCTTGGGTATCCTGATAAAAATAACCAAAAGAGTCGGTTTGACTCCCAAACCTGTCACTAGTGGTGGCCACCCTCTTGGCCGACGACACCAAGGCTTGAACCGCATTCCGGGATTGAGGACGTCGGGAAGTGACTCGACCTGAGGCACCCATCGAGAAGAGATAGCGTACCCAGTCCTTAATGTGGAGAGCATTCCCTTCCGAGCTGCTGTCCTTCTTGGCTATCTCGAGTTCTCCGATATATCCAGAACTTGACTATTCTTCACAGTCAAAGCGTCTCCAAAGAAGAATGCAGGCTTCAGGTATTCCCCTTCTAATTTCTCCGAGTTCATCATAGCACATAGAAAATAGAAAGGCTGGTTCTTGAGGGCATTCAATCTCACCGGAGGCTCGTCGTTAGGAAACTGATCCGCCATATACCGAACTATCTGGTCATACCTGTAGCCTATAGCGGCTTGAGCACGACCCACTAGAGGTTCCCCGCAGCATCAACTGGGAAATTCACTAAAAAGGGAAGACAAAAGAAATAAGTCAAAAAGATGGCGAAGGAAAACTGACTGAGTGCCCTCAAACCTATGCGGCTCGGATTCAACGGAGCCTCAGGCGGCCCAACTTAAAAAAAAATCTTATGCGGCTCCGACTAGTGGAGGCTCATGCTGCAGTGACTCAACAAAGTTATACGGCTCTGTGAAAATGCAGTCTTATGCGACAGAGTTCGAATAAGTTTAGGAGGCTCATACGACAAAACGAGTTCAGGCGAGTCTATGAGGTCCAGATCAAATATGCTTATGCGGCCAATGCAGATAAGGTCATGCAGTCTATTCGAATATCTTATGCGTCCAAATCAAGTAAGCTTATGCTGATGTATGCGCCCTGTTGGAAAAGCGCTTATGCGGCCACAACACATATCTCATGCGGCTCAAACACAGGAAATGCCCCATGCGCTCGATACGAGAGGGTCATGCGGCCCATGCAATATTGCGGTTTTCATCATGATTAAACTTGGGCAGTTCAATAAAGACGAAGGAGGAAGGCTTGTGCATAAATCATACAATAGAGCCATGGGTTATAGGGTTCAAAACTTTAATCCTTACCCTTAAAGCAGGACGATGTCGGGGTGCACTTCAGCGTCGTGGCCGAGAGGAGGCCGCTTTCTTGCCCTTTGCAGCAGCAAAGCAACCTTGGAAGACTTGGGGCCATTATCGTGCCGACTGTCGAGAAGGAAGACTAAGAAGAAAATTAAAGCCGAGACGAAAGAGAGAGTAAAGAAGTCTCTCCGACTGAACCTTTTATATTTATAGGCATAGAGAGCGCCTCGATCCACGTACATAAACCGACCCTTCGGTTCTCGGGACAAGCCGACTAAAATAAAGGCCAAACTCTTGGGATCCTGCCCCACAAAAGCGGCCTTAAATCTGATGGCAAATCAATAGCATTAATGCAAAAGATTTCCACACGTGGCAAGGATGACGTGCAAGGAGCTTATGCGCCAGACAGCCCATTCGGCCAAAGGATCCATGCGTCTGATTGACCAATGCGGCTGATGGGGTCATGCTGCTGTGACATCCATGCGGCCAGGACATCATATACGGCCAGAAGAGTTTATACATAGCCATGCTTCTTTTCAAAGTATTCAATTTTGCAAATTGAAAACTTTGAAAGGGGTCTTAGAAGCATGGAAAAGAATAAGAAAGATCCATGCGGCCAAGGATCCTCATGCGGCTCAGAGAGCTCATGCGGCTCAAGGATCCATGCGGCTCAAGCGTCTATGTGGCTCGAATAGTTCCATGCGGCCCAGAGAAGAGCCACGTGGCCTTCAATAACTCTTCCATTTATCTTTTACTGCATTTAATGCCTTGACGGCTGACAGCTCTGACAAATACACTCTGACGTGCAATAATGACTCTGTCATAATGGCAGACTCCTAGGGAACAAAGGAAATCTTTGACACAATCCATCAAACCCCAAAGACCTTCATGCGGCTGCTTGACACGTGGACAGTCGCATGCGGCTCGACAGAGGCCACCCCATGTGGCTTAGGCAGAAGCTACCCCATGCGGCTCACGAGGACTATCTTCATGCGGCTCACTGAGAAGCCACCCATCATGCGGCCGCCTAGCTCATGCGCTCAGATCATCTCCATGCGGTTCAATTTTTAGAGGCCACTCCCAAGCAGCCTTGACACGTGGCCAGCCTTATGCGGCTCAGTGGGAACAACCCTCATGCGGCTCAGATTTCCTAAGTAAGACCGTGGCAAAAGATTAGTTTCTTCCAGCGTCCCTGTAGAAGCATGGAAAATATTGCTTTTAGTCCCACATCGGAAAGGAGAAGAAGAAAGGGCTCACTCCATTCTATAAATAGAGCCCCCTTACCTCCTTTGAAAAGGGTACCAACTTCTCTTCCCTCCTTCCAAACTTGGACTCTTCCTATTACGCACCTTCGGGTGCTAAGTAGAAGAAGTCTAGGGCAGCGCGGGCTCATCGGACTCAGTCAGCTGTCCCAACCTCTGACCATCAGAGCGTCCCCTAAGCGGGCCTCTGATAGAAAGTTGTACAGAGCCGCCCGTGTCCAGCCCCCGGCGGCAAACGGACAGAGTGGTTCTCAAGAGTCTCCCAACAAAGATCGAGGGCAAGTGTTTCTCTTAGCCCCACATCAGGGAGCAAACATGATACCTACGCACTCGTTGGTTCGGGAACCCGGGCCCACAAAGCGAGTGCACGGGCTGATCGAGACATTCCTCATGCGAGTCATGAGACGTCCTTCATGCGGCTAGGTCATGAGACTTCCTCATGCGGCTCGGTCATAGACGTCCTTCGCTTCATGCGGCTCGATCATGAACATTCCTCATGCGGCTCGGTCATGAGACGTCCTTCATGCGGCTCGGTCATGAGAACATTCTTCATGCGGCACAGAACCCAGGAAGCTTCATGCGGCTCAAAATCAGACGAGCTTCATGCGGCTCAAAAGTCACCAACATGGACATGCGGCTCAAACACATAGGCAACTCGAGTAAACTCCATACGACCCACAGAGAGAGGCCACGTGGCCTTCAAAGCAGCTGTGCCCAACGTCTGGACGCATTTAATGCTCTGACAGATGACAGACCTGACAGATGACAGCCCTGACATAAAGTAATCATGATGACTGACACAAAAACACTATCTTCCTAGGGAACTGGAGAATATCTTCGCAGACGTGGCACTATTCACCAAGTTTCGAGGCAAGTCTATACGGCCAGACTAGACGAGTTCATGCGGCCAGTGCAGATAAACTTCTGCGGTTCAATCATGAAGGTCCCCCATGTGGCTCGGCCATGAAAGAATCCATGCGGCCCGACCATGAAGACTCTCATACAGCTCAGCCATGAAGACCCCCATGCGGCTCGGTCATGAACATATTCATGCGGCTCGGCCATGAAAGAAATCCATGCGCCCGGCCATGAAGACTCTCATACAGCTCAGCCATGAAGACCCCCATGCGGCTCGGTCATGAACATATTCATGTGGCTCGGTCATGAAATCTTTCATGCGGCTCAGTCATGACGACCTTCATGCGGCCCAAATATGAACGCTCCTCATGCGGCTCAACAATGATGACAGGACACGTGTCCTAAAGATAATCAAATTTTGGGTCAGATCCCAATGATTTGGGACACGTGGCAAGAGAATAAATTAAATTGATTCATTTAGATTTACAGACATCAGCAAATCATCATGATGGAGATTTATTGCAATCAACATTTATTATTGATGGGATTTGGCATAATCCACATTAATGGTCCAGATCCTTCACACTCAAGACTAATGGTCCAGATTGATCAATCACCAGGCCGCCGCCACTTTGAGAACGGGTAATCAGCCAAACCCTAATGATGCTTCCCCCTATTATAAATAGCAGGGTGCCATTCCCTTGCAAAATACACAGAGTCAAAAAAAAAAGAAGAGAGAGAGAGGTCGGCAACAAAAGAATAAAAAAACTAAGAAGAGAGATCTACACAGAGAGAGCTCCCCCCTTTCTTCTTGATACTCACAGAAGAGAGAAGCCAGGAGCCACCCGAGGAGTAAGAAGAGCCTTTCTTCGTCAACGCCAAGCAGATCTTTCCCGAGCCAAGGCTGCATACTGATCATCCAAGGAGTAAGGCAGAGCGGCCGTCGCTTTCCCGAGCCTCTATCGTCACCCCCAGAATCAAAATAAACAATCGTACTTAGTCTGCTGTACCTAGGTTTTCGTCCCTAGGCTTTCTTTGTACGAGCGAGTTTGTATTGTGAGTCTAAGTTCAGTCCTCCGATAATTGTTCTGTTCTTTTACAATCAATGGCAAACACGATGGCGACTCTGCTGGGGACTAACTTCTCCACGGCTGAGGAGTTGGTGACGCAATCGGATGCAGCCAAACTTGGCTCCACACAACAGAAGATGGTCGTCCGCTTCGACCAACAGGCGTTCGAAGAGATGCTCTCTGAAGGCAACGCTGGCCCGGTCCAGAAACGCACCCGCACCACGAAGGCTCGCAAAGAGTGGAGGCCAAAGTCATTTGCTCCTCCCCAAGCCCTCGATGGGATACCCTCGGTCGCTCAAGACGGTGAGAAAGATTCTCCTGCGGCCCCACTTCAGATCGCAGACACCTTGCTGCCCCCAAGTCCGGCAGAAGAAAACACTATGATGCTGGACTTGCAGGGGCAAAGAGGGTCTCTGCTCAACCTGAACCGCAGAAGGGTATTAGCCGCAGAAAGAAAATCCATGCGGCCACAACCGTCAACCACAAATAAAACTTATGCGGCCACTGCTGTCAGCCGCATAACTTATGCAGCTACAGTTTCCAACCGTATGGATGCGATTCATGCGGCTAGTAAAGTCAACCGCTTGCAGAAAACCCATGCGGCCACAGATGCCAACCGTATGCGGACAGCCTGCACGGCCGTGACTCCTAACCGCATAAGAACTCGTCCCACAACAGAAGACAGTCGCATGCAGATAGCCTGCACGGCACCCAACGCTAGCCGCATAGCGCCTCTACCGCGCTTCTCTCGATCAGTTTTCGACCGACTCTCATGCGGTCCTAACTCTGATCACTCGCTGGATGAGAATCCAGACTCTGTGATACCTAATGTGGACTCTTTCTATTACGCACCCACAAGTGCTAAAAAGAAAAAGTCTAGGGCAGCGGGGACTCATCAAGTCCAGACAGCTGCCCCAACCTCTGACTATCAGGGTGTCCCGCTGAGTGTCACGCGGGCCTCTGACGGGAAGTTGTAAAAACCAGTCGAGTCCAGCCCCCGGCGGCAAACGGACAAAGTGGTTCCTCTGACCTGCGTGAAGCTATCCTCCACAAACGCAAAGAAAGAGAAGGAGCCTCAGCGTGCAGAGAGTCCTCACAGGGACGTCACTGCACCCAGATTATCGTCAACTGCTGTTGCAACAACACGGCAGTAACAGAAGACCGGCCATCCGTCTTCCAAAGATTACAACATCCGAGCTCGGAAGACGAAGCTCCCGTTGCCTCCTGCAATTCCGCACGGAAAGTCCCCGTGGAGGGGAGAGGGAAGAAGACAAGCATCTCCAGCCCAAAGGTGTCAACTATTGCAGCTAAGAAGCCGTCGTCTAAAGGATTGTCCTCTACTGGAGTCTTCCAACACACCCGTTCAAAGACGAAAACTGCTACAGTAGGAAGTTCGCCATCTACGTCATTGGGGGTCGTCGGAACTGGGGGTAGCACTCCTCCAAACCTTTACGACAACCCGACATTCCAAGAAGACAGACTGGAGGAAGCAAATCCTCCGACGGATACAACAGATACCGACGCCCTCGAGGACGTCCTAAATGAAGCAAGTTCTGAAGCTGGGGGTACTATTCCTTCCGAGTCCGAACCTGAAGAGAACATCCCCACATATCTCGATGATTTCTCGATGCATGAGTATGACTCGGAGGGCATGTCCGCCACCTCTCCTTCTGTCACTCCTCACGTGAGGACGGTATTCATGACAGACAACAGCCAAGGTGGTTCCGGCGATCGCCAACGTATCGACACTTTGGAGGCCATACTGCACGCCTTGGTCAAGTCCGTAGATGAGATCAAAGCGGCACTTCCTACTCTGCAGGGAGTGACACCTGGTCAGACAAGCACGGGTCCCACGAACAACATAGATTCAAATTCAGCGGCACCAAACCCGGGCAATAATGCTCCCGAGATAACGACCCCTACCGTGACAGATGAGGCCCGAGAAGTAAGGAGAGAGGTTCAGGAGCTTCGAGCGATATTCCACGCCCGAGAAAATTCTCAAGACCTCAGAATACGGCAACCATACCCAGCTGAATGGAGGGATGTGCCCTTTCCCCCAAGATATAAGCCGTTCAATATCAACCCATATGATGGTAAGACTTCAGCAAGCCGGTACATCACTTACTTTGAGGTCACTACCGACCATCTGCCCCATGAGGACGCCATCCTCACACGGTTATTCATTGGGGCACTGGAAGGAGCCTTTGATTGGTACCGCAACCTGCCAGATAATTGCATCCACTCCTTCGCTGGCTTCAAGCGCTTGTTCTTGGAGAGGTTCTATGAGGTAGGGCAGGACGTCACGATGTCTACCCTCATGGACGTCGTCCAAGGAGAGAAAGAGCTGACAAGGAATTACATTGAGCGGTTTCGTCAAACCGCAATGAAGTTACCATCTGGCAACCCGGACTCTTCCTTGATTGAAATTTGCCAAAAGAGACTACTCCCAACAATTAGTCTCTGGATGGGCGAAAGTCAATTCAAGGACTGAAAGGCCTTATCATCAGCGCTACAAGTGCCGAGGAACGATTGAAGAAAGCTCGCCAACTGGGGTTGCATATCTCAGAGGGAGAGAACAAGGGGAAGCGTCCCAACGCCAGCAACGACAATGGGGGTAGCCCCTCCAACCGAGACAACAAAGGCAAGCAGGCCATGGTGACCGATACAGCCCAGAAGCCCGAGCAACAGCCAGCGGACAAACAATGGCCTCAAATCACTTATTCTTTCGAAGACGGCCACGTCAAGCCTATCTTGGACATGCTTATACAAGGAGATAGAATTCAGCTTCCTCCACCAAGGCGGGAACCTCGGCCTGCTGATTTGGAAAATCTGAAGTTCTGCCATTACCACCGCTACGTCCACCATGCTACACACGACTGCTACCAACTGAAACGCTATATCCAGAACCTCATCGATTCGAACGCTCTGGCTATCGACTTCGAGGAGGTAACCGTAGCAGCCAACATGGTATCAGTACAATTCGGCAATTTTCCTCCAACAGAGACTCAAGACGGTGTCATACCCATCCCTCTGGCAACGATGGAAATCACTAATCTTCCGCCTGCCCGTGATCAAACTCCCGGCCTAGTACCCCTCACCACATCACGAAGGGAAATCATGTGGGTCCATCCGGACCTAGTCCACGAGGTGACTCAGCCCACTTTACCTTCAAAAAATAAAAGTGGAAAGGTCAGATCATGCCGTACCGCCTCGGCAGAGGAGAAGGAAGTCTCAGCCATCACTACTCGATCTGGAGCACAAGCCCAACCAGTGGCCGAGGATCCGACTAATGATCAGCAGCCCACAAACGCTGATACTCCGGGACCGGCTCAGCCTTCGACGACCGACAAACCCAGGCCGAAAGAGACCCGTTTCGACAAATCCCTCCGAAAGGAGACACCTCAGGGGCTGGAAAGACCCTACAACTTCGACATCTTGGCTCAATTAGCCAATACACCGGCCAAATTATCTTTATATGAACTCCTGAGGCTCTCGAAGGATGTCCGCACGGCTCTAAGTGAGGCGCTCCAAAATGCCGACGCATACTTGGCTCAGGTCAACCTCACGGAAGATAATCAGCCTACAGATCTCCAAGATAGTGCGTGTACAGGTGCAATGCCCAATATCGTCTTCTCTCCGTAGGATATGCTCATCAAAACTAACCTGCACGATCGCCCATTGTACTACACTGGATACATCGGCGACGTAAAGGTGGACCGAATGCACATTGATCCTGGGTCCTCCATAAGCATCATTCCGAAGGGTCTGCTATATCATCTTCGTATTCCAATGCATCGCCTGACGCCTACAAGCACCGCCATTAGCGGTTTCAATTCGGGCAGGAGCTACCCAATAGGGAAGATTCGCTTGAAATGTCAGATTGGCGATCTCCAATCAGAAGTCACCTGCTACGTCATAGATGCCGACACTTCTTACAATATCCTTCTGGGGCAGCCTTGGATACACGATTACATGATCGTGCCTTCCACGCTACACCAGTGCTTCAAATATGTCGATAAGCATGGTTTCGTGAGGACGGAATTTGCTGATATCGATCCCTTCAAGGGGGTCGAATCTTATTACTCAGACTCCTGTCTGTATGAAAAATCGAAGAAGCACCTGGTCGAAGAAGATGTGCAAGCTCATACCGAAATAGCCACGGGATCAGAAGGACCCCTGACGATCCAACTCTAAGCTCGCAAGCCGGGCAAGTCTGCACCCCTTACCGCCACTCTGCGGAAGGACACAATCAGCCTCTCAGCGCAGGAGGAGCAAATGATAATCCGGCTGCCAAGGTCCGGCCAAGTGCCGAGACCCACAACTGAGCCACTAACAATCAGGCTACCAAGAGTCAGCCAACCACAAGCAGGGAAGCTCAACCCCTCGGATAGGCCCATGACGATACGCCTCCCCAAGAAGGGTCGTCACCCTGATGCGAGGTCTGACACTGCGAGCGAACCAGCCACTCCTCGCCCCACATCGAGTACCAAACTGGGGGTCGCTAGTCTGCCAACAACTCCACGCTCAGCTCCATCAACTGAACCGCTGACGATCAAATTGCCCAAATCATCCTCTCAGTCTGCATTTACACAGGGGGTGGCTGAAGAAGAGTTGGAGCTGGCCAAGTATGTGGCTACTCACACTGAGACTTGCTCATGTTGCCCATCAACGGCAACTTCCTGAAGATGTATTACGTCCGAAACGACATCCAAAAAAAAAAAATTCAGATTATTGAGTCACGTACCCGCTGGTACCGCTGAACTCACACTCACCATTCTCCAAATTCCCGAGTCACGTACCCGCTGGTACCGCTGAACTCACACTCACCATTCTCCAGATTCCCGAGTCAGGCACTCTCTCGTGCCACTGAACTCACATTCACAACATTCCAAATTATTGAGTCATGTACCCGCTGGTGCCTCTGAACTCACATTCCGGTCACTCTTTCAGATAGTAAGTCATGTATGATCATACCTCTGAACTTTCTTCCTGGAAGAGATCTCCCTCATGATCCACTACCCGTACTTCCAGTACACAAAAAGGGTAAGCGATCCACAAATTCCCAAAACGGCCATGTCCTCATTACCTCTGAGTCGTTTTCACTTCCACCAAAAACAAACCGCCCTCTCGCATAGAACTTCCACGTTCTCCTACCTCGGAGTCGTTCTATGTATCCCCTCTTCATTGAGCCCACTCCTGCCATGTCCTCATTACCTCTGAGTGGGAAGGCTCCGTAGAAGAAACCTTCATACTTGCCATGTCCTCATTACCTCTGAGTAAGTATGTCGATTCTCTTTCAACCTATTATCTGTACCCATGACCGGAGTACGACAAGGATAATAGGTCCACAAATGTCCTCTGTTGACCACAAATATCCCCCATGGAGTCCTCTCCTGCCATGTCCTCTTTACCTCTGAGTAAGAAGATTCCACGGTAAAACCTTCGTACTTGCCATGTCCTCATTACCTCTGAGTAAGTATGTTGGTTTCTCTTTCATCCTATTATCCGTATCCTGAACCAGGTTATGCCGAGGATAATAGGCCCACAAATATCCTCCGCTGAGTCCACTCCTGCCATGTCCTCATTACCTCTGAGCAGGAAGATTCCACGGTAAAACCCTCATACTTGCCATGTCCTTATTACCTCTGAGTAAGTATGTTGGTTCCCTTTCATCCTATTATCCGTATCCTAAGCCAGGGTATGCCAAGGATAATAGGCCCATAAATGTCCTCTGTTGACCACAAATGTCCTCTGATGTCCACAAATGTCCTCAGTCGACCACAGATGCTGTACTGGGTCTCCAGTACACGCCCATCCCTTCCCTATCATGCCTAGGAGCCCAGTTGCTCCCTGGCATTCTCTCGAATACCAAAAACTTCTATAGCTGTCTTATCACGAAGTTGTTCTAGGTATTCCTCTCCAAAACTTGTTACTCGTACCTAAAACCAAGGTACGCCCAGGGTAACAGGTCCACAAATAATCCCCCAGCAGGTCCAATTCCACAAACACCACAAGTACAAGAAAGAGAAATGAGTTGAAACATGCTCATTTATTCAAAATTCAAAGTACTACATCATCTGGGATCACACCCCATAGAAAAACAGTGAAAGAAAATAGAAAACTGTTCACTGCTCTATGGCATTCTTTTCCCGATACCAAGAACCTCCATATCCGCCTTACCGCGGAGTTGTCCTAGGTATCCCTATCAAACTTATTATCCGTACCTAAAACCAAGGTATGCCAAGGATAATAGGCCCACAAATGTCCTCTGCTGACCACAAATCCGTACTAGGTCCCTTAGTACATCCACATCTTTCCTCATCATCACATGCTTTCGGAGCCCAGCTGTTCCATAGCATTCTTTCATCCAATGCATAGAACTTCCACGTTGATAGCACCTCTGAGTTGTTCTATGTATCCTCATTTGAGTTCACTCCTACCATGTCCATATCACCTCTGAGTAGGAAAGCTCTACCATCAACCTTATATTTACCACGTCCATACCACCTCTGAGTAAATATGATATTTCCCTCTCTCAACTTATTATCCGTACCTAAAACCAAGGTACGCCAAGGATGATAAGTCCACATAAAATCCCCAGCGGAAGTACCCAAACCTATCACATCCATGCTACCTCTGATTGGATTGCTACACCTAAACAAATCTACTTTCCATGCTTCTTATTCAAAGTGTTCCAAATTTACAATTTGGAAACTTTGAAGGAGGTCATGTAGAAGCATGGAAAATATTGCTTTTAGTCCCACATCGGAAAGGAGAAGAAGAAAGGGCTCACTCCATTCTATAAATAGAGCCCTCTTACCTCCTTTGAAAAGGGCACCAACTTCTCTTCCCTCCTTCCAAACTTGGACTCTTCCTATTACGCACCTTCGGGTGCTAAGTAGAAGAAGTCTAGGGCAGCGCGGGCTCATCGGGCTCAGTCAGCTGTCCCAACCTCTGACCATCAAGAGCGTCCCGCTAAGCGGGCCTCTGATGGAAAGTTGTACAGAGCCGCCCGTGTCCAGCCCCCGGCGGCAAACGGACAGAGTGGTTCTCAAGAGTCTCCCAACAAAGATCGAGGGCAAGTGTTTCTATTAGCCCCACATCAGGGAGCAAACATGATACCTACGCACTCGTGTGTTCGGGAAACCCGGGCCCACAAAGCGAGTGCACGGGCTGATCGAGACATTCCTCATGCGAGTCATGAGACGTCCTTCATGCGGCTAGGTCATGAGACATTGCTCATGCGGCTCGGTCATGAGACGTCCTTCATGCGGCTCGGTCATGAGACATTCCTTATGCGGCTCGGTCATGAGACGTCCTTCATGTGGCTCGGTCATGAGACATTCTTCATGCGGCACAGAACCCAGGAAGCTTCATGCGGCTCAAAATCAGACGAGCTTCATGCGGCTCAAAAGTCACCAACATGGACATGCGGCTCAAACACATAGGCAACTCGAGTAAACTCCATACGACCCACAGAGAGAGGCCACGTGGCCTTCAAAGCAGCTGTGCCCAACGTCTGGACGCATTTAATGCTCTGACGGATGACAGACCTGACAGATGACAGCCCTGACATAAAGTAATCATGACTGACACAAAAACACTATCTTCCTAGGGAACTGGAGAATATCTTCGCAGACGTGGCATTCACCAAGTTTCGAGGCAAGTCTATGCGGCCAGACTAGACGAGTTCATGCGGCCAGTGCAGATAAACTTATGCGGTTCAATCATGAAGGTCCCCCATGCGGCTCGGCCATGAAAGAAATCCATGCGGCCCGGCCATGAAGACTCTCATACAGCTCAGCCATGAAGACCCCCATGCGGCTCGGTCATGAACATATTCATGCGGCTCGGCCATGAAAGAAATCCATGCGGCCCGGCCATGAAGACTCTCATACAGCTCAGCCATGAAGACCCCCATACGGCTCGGTCATGAACATATTCATGCGGCTCGGTCATAAAATCTTTCATGCGGCTCAGTCATGACGACCTTCATGCGGCCCAAATATGAACGCTCCTCATGCGGCTCAACAATGATGACAGGATACGTGTCCTAAAGATAATCAAATTTTGGGTCAGATCCCAATGATTTGGGACACGTGGCAAGAGAATGAATTAAATTGATTCATTTAGATTTATAGACATCAGCAAATCATCATGATGGAGATTTATTACAATCAACATTTATTATTGATAGGATTTGGCATAATCCACATTAATGGTCCAGATCCTTCACACTCAAGACTAATGGTCCAGATTGATCAATCACCAGGCCGCCGCCACTTTGAGAACGGGTAATCAGCCAAACCCTAATGATGCTTCCCCACTATTATAAATAGCAGGGTGCCATTCCCTTGCAAAATACACAGAGTCAAAAAAAAAAAAGAGAGAGAGAGGTCGGCAACAAAAGAATAAAAAAACTAAGAAGAGAGAGATCTACACAGAGAGAGCTCCCCCCTTTCTTCTTGATACTCACAGAGAGAGAGAAGCCAGGAGAGCCACCCGAGGAGAGTAAGAAGAGCCTTTCTTCGTCAACGCCAAGCAGATCTTTCCCGAGCCAAGGCTGCATACTGATCGTCCAAGGAGTAAGGCAGAGCGGCCGTCGCTTTCCCGAGCCTCTATCGTCACCCCCCAGAATCAAAAATAAATAATCGTACTTAGTCTGCTGTACCTAGGTTTTCGTCCCTAGGCTTTCTTTGTACGAGCGAGTTTGTATTGTGAGTCTAAGTTCAGTCCTCCGATAATTGTTCTGTTCTTTTACAATCAATGGCAAACAGTCCCTACAACTAACAGCCTAATAATAGTGGGACATGTGGCATCAAATCGATCAAGATTCATTAAATCCCAACAACCAGGTTTAGTGCCATCCTCATAATTACTGGGATCAAATCAGATCATATGCATTCAAGCAAATTGAACACGTGGCAGGAGATCCGAGCTTGGCATAACAAATCATGAGGATTTATGTCAATCATCATTAATTACCCACAGAGATTTGATACAATCACATTAATTGCTCAAATCTATTATATTCAAGATGAGCGGCCCAAATTCATTGATCCCTAGCCGTCGACTTTTGAGAATGGGCAATCATTGCAAACCCTAATGATGCCCCCCACTCTTATAAATAGCAGGGTGCCATTCCCTTGCAAAAGGAGGAGAGAGCACAGACAGAGAGAGATAACAGAGATCACACCCCCCTCGGATCCAGAGAGTCAGAGAGAGAATCTATAGAGATCGAAAGGAGAGCATTTCTTCAACGCCAAGCAGATCTTCTACAGAGCCAAGGCTGCACCCGATCGTCCAAGGAGTAAGGCAGAGCTGCTGTCGCTTTCCCGAGCCTCTATCGACACCCCCCAGAATGTAAATAAACAATTGTACTTAGATTGTTGTACCTAGATTTTCTTTCCTAGGCTTTCTTTGTACAAGCGAGTTTGTATTGTGAAGTAAAAGTCCAGTCCTCCGATAATTGTTCTGTTCTTTATATTTTATGGCAAACACCCACATGATAAGCAGTATCCCAACCTCTTTCGAAAGATATCAGTGTGGTGGCTTGGCCTCTTACAGAAGGCACATATGTCAGTAACTCGAACTACTCTCTGCTGTTGTGGCTCAGGTGCTCTAACGGGAGGTTGATACTACTGTTGAGCCTGCTGAGGTGGTCTCGACAGAATATATGGCCGCTTGGCAAGTCTACCAGTGCTACTACCCCCAAAAGTCTCTCTATCCCTCTTCGAGCGAAGGCCTAAGTTGACCTCCAACCCCATGCTATAATCAGAATATCTGCATAAGTCTTTGCACCATTAGCAATGTCATGGACGCGAAGCTCCTGGGTCAAACCATGTTGGAACCTCCTAGCCCGAATCTCAGGGTCCTGTACCATAAAGTCTGTAAACTGGCTCCCTCGATTGAACTCTGCAGCATACTCATCGACTGTCCGGTTCCCCTGCTCCAGATTCTGGAATTGATGTTCCAGAATCTTCCTAGTTGCAGGAGGAAAGAATCTCTGTTGAAATAACTTTCTAAACCTCTCCCATGTAAGGTCTCTCACAGCAAGCTTGGGGTCATTCCTAAACCAGGTGCTTGTTATGTCATGAAACTGAAGGCCAACAGCTTCTATCTTCAGATCATCGGGAAGCCAGAAAATACGGAGGAGTTTCTTTATATCCTTTAGCCACTCATCGACATATATGATGCCCTCAGTGCCACTAAAGTCTCGGGGTCCTAGCTTTTTGAAGTCTAGGATGGTGCCGAACTTGGGATGGGTAGGCTATGAGGGTGGTGGTTAAAGCTGGGCAGTCACTTTGTGAGCATTCTCCACACTCTGCCTCATAATAGCGGTCTGCTCTCGCTGGGTCTCCATTATATCCCTCATGAAATCGTAGAACTGGAATCCCTCTACATGCACGGGCCCCGGAGTCTGGGTTAGGATTGGAGGTAGAGGAGGTAGGGGGAGGGTCTCGAGTGTGTCATAAATCATGGAACGGGAGGTGGATGCTCCCTCTGCAGTCTCTCCCGGTAGGGCGGCCTCTCGGTTGTGCCATTATCTAGAATGGAAAAAGGTACATAAGAATCCACAGAAAATAACATAAAAGTAGTAAATAAATAGTATATAATCGATCATATGTTGTGATGAGTTCTTATTCTAGCAGGGTTCTGAATAGTACTCTAAGCCTAAGTATCTATTAGAAAGACTGGTATGGGCCACCACTAAAAACATGTCACGTATCTCTCCCAGATAACTGGATATGAGGTAGACACGTCCAGCCTATGCCGTCATTAACGACGGTAGTCAGCTGTCTAGACCTCAATAATCTCCAAAGTACAAGATCAATCCTCATCACAACACTATCGCATACTATATCACATCTCATCACATCACAGAGTTTCACTATACTTTAGGAGTATACTTTAACAATGAATGTCCGAAAACAAATTCGGCAAAATATAAAATGACTCCTAAGCTATTGTTACAGTCATCCAATCTATACGATACAACATCAAACAACACAAATCATACTAAAAGACACTACAATAACACAATGATCTAGATCTCCTGATCAGAGCTGGCCCCACCACCTGAGCTAGGTCATCACCTCATTCTCAGGACCATAATAGCTAGTATATAGCATATCGTCAATCTCACCTTCAATAAATCCAGTCAAGAAAGGAGCAAAGTACAACCCTACAATATAAAATGTACTATGTAAATCTATAATGTAATGAGATGAACTATAACTGAATATGAGAAGTAACACTGAATCAATAAGGATGGCAATGCATATGTGATTTGAAATACTTGTTCCTATGTGATCGGCTGTCGCACAATAAGCACAATAACATAATAGTACTAATGGTACGGTCGGGTCTAGTCACACGTGCATGATGTGCGACTAGACTGTTCATAATATTACACTAAATAGGTTTGATCACATAGAAGCTAAGTATTTGCCCCAATCCCAACATAATCAATCAATCAATATACAATCAATGTCAACACGTGTCACTCAAGTGTCCAATATGAGTAATGCAAAAGAGAAGTATAAGTAATCTCAAATTATAGTATACTTGTGTGGATTGTCGTAAGGGTCTAGTCCAATGTCCAAAACTCTGTGTCAAAAAGACACCAATATTTCTTAGAAATAATTCTAAAATATTGCTCTAGTCCTAATATTTTTAGCAATTTCCTATTACTAAATATCTAGTAATCAACCTTATCAACATCCTTAATAGACCTTAGCCTATTTTAATATGTTGGGCCTAGTTTAGGGTCAACCAACCTATAGAGACTAAGTTTAGACAGCCCAAAAAACCTATCAAGACAACTCAATATCAGCCTAAAAAACTATCTATAGAATAACACCTAGCCCAATAATAAACCAAATCCAACCCATGGGTCCAGCCTAATGAACTAGGCCCAAAGTAAAACTTAATTTGCCATAAGAATCGAACCTACTAGTGTTTAAGTTCAAAACAATTTTCGCTCTGTAAAGTGTCGGTTGACAATTGCTCACAGCAACCGGATTCGTGATGGACATGAAGCTATCAGTGTCCATCGTACCGTGTCAAACTAAACTCAATAACCTATTGTGTCCTATCATCCCCACATGGTTCTATCACGACATCAATCTGTAGGAACGATATAGTAAAGCGTAATACTCTAGAGGGGGGGGTAAATAGAGTTGGCAGCGGAATAATGCTAAATAGAAAATGTTAGCAACACAATCACAGTATATAATCACAGTTGAAATAATGTAAAGGCAGAGTTCAGAAAGCAAACGCAAAGACAGCGATGTATACTGGTATCCCTCTGTTGAGGACTAATCCAGTCGGTAGAACTCTTGCTACCAGTTGAATCCACTATAGGAAAAACCGCAAGTTTTCTTACGAAGTCCTTGCAACTTCTACAACGCGAGCTTTGATACGAAGAACTCATCCAACTTCAAATGTGAAGAGGTATTCTTCAATCAAGCCTTCTGATTACAATCTCTCAGAAACTTCTAGACCGTACCGCACTGGCAAATCGACTAGAGGATTGTAACTGGCTTGGGATCTGAAAATGGAAGCTCTAGAAAACTCTTTGGAAGGCAGAAAGCTTTTCAGATAGAGAGAAGATTGAAAGTGAATGAGTGAATTGAAATGATCGAAATCCATCTCTATTTATAGGAATTCCAAAGGGAGAACTCTGTCAGAATTCGGGCAGAATTCGGGCAGAACTCGATGAGCAAATCTCGGTCAAATCCGCAACTGCAGGAGGACCAAGTTCAAGAGAATTCAAAATCAAACGGCCACCAACCGAACTCTGGCCGAACTCTGGCCCGAGTTCTGGCAGGGTTAGGTTAGGGTTTTAAAATAGAATTTTGGTGATTTTTGAAAACTTTTTTGAAAACCTTTTTGTAAACATTTTGATAGGTCATTTTAAAAACATTTTGAACTATTTGGGAGTAGCCTATTTGCCAGTACGACTCGGTGTACAATGTATTCCTAGACTCAAATAAAGTAAAAAATTACATTGCATAGGAAGTACAGACTCAAGTAGGCAAACAGATCTTCAGTCTTGAACGGAGTAAATATCCAATCTTGCTTATGTCCAAGAAGCTGAGATGTCCCAACAAGCTTCGTATATCCAGACAGAGTTTTGATCAATTATTAAAATCAGGTTGACTATGACCAATGGGCCAACTCTCCTCCATTTTGATAATTGACAAACTATGAATGATATAACATGAAGCTAGTTCAAGCTTGTTCAAAAAAATATCAAAAAGTAGAAATTGTTCATAACCTGTATTTAACTCAAAAAAAATGTTAGATCATTTTTAATTTTTTCCCCCTTTGTCACTTAGCAAAATAATTGCACAAGAGAAGGCTCCCCCGCATTAAATGCAGAAGGCTCCCCCGCAATCAATGCATAAGTAACAAATAGCGAGAAAATAAAAGAAATATAGTATAAGAATTAGAGATATAGCAACACAGGAATGTAAAGTTGCTACAAATTATCATCACAGGCATGTATTACTTCAAAAACATAAAAAAATCTCAGGCATGCTATTTCACAGGCAGTTTAATATGGAGAATCAGTATAAAGAGATAGTGCTTAAACAAAATGCTGAAATAAACTGAGATGTCATAAATGAAACATCAAAAACATGTCCATGAAGATAAAAAGTACTGATATCAAACTACAAAGTACTGATAAAAAGTAAATGATAAAAACTTTGAATGTCGGAGCATTTCCAAGTATACAATAGAATATCACTAAATAATCAAATCAGATCTCATCATCACTATCCTCATCAATATCATCAGCAGCGTGGCCAGCATGACCGGAAGTACCAGCACCAGAAGTACCAGCGCCAGTAGGATGAGTAGGGGCACCAGCATAGAACTCACCAACATAATCTCGAGGTACACGATACCAGTCATAGGCGTTACCTGGCTGGAAGTAGGCATGAACAGCCTTATCCTCACAGCGGTAACCCGAAAAAGCTGGATCACGAGGGATGGAAGCAGCAGAGTGACCAGTCTGGGCAAAATGCAGATCGGCCAAGGAGTTTGCCATCGCCTGGTAACGGATGACATGCGGAACTCTCGCTCGCGAGCCATGTCCGTCATCGAGATGTGCAAAGCTGATAAATGCTGATGTATGCCCTCAAAAGTCATGGCATACGGCTGATGTGGTGAAGATGGTGAGTAGGAGGAGCAGGAGGTGGAGCTGAAGCAGTCCGGCTGCGACGAGAAAGCTGGAGTAACTTGGGCTCAGAGTCCTAAGTACAAGTCGATAGATCGATCTCGAATCGCTGAAAATACGAGGAAGAATCATCGCGTAAGAGAGATTTCGATCTCTAGCACGACAACGTCCCATCATCTGAATGATTGTCTTAGGGGCGGAAAAAGGAATCCCCTTAAGAATATGGTACATGGCGGACAGCTCAAGCGAAGTCACATCATCCTTGGAAGTGGATTTTGGAAGAAGAGTAGAGTAGATGATGCGATGCAATTCGTAGTTGAACAAGTTCAGGTTGTTAGCCTTGAACTTTCCAGAATGTACTCTGTCAGGTGCACAAAGTTCCGTTTTGAAACTCGTGAGTGTAGTGCCTTCGGGGAAATCGAATTCCGTGATATCAACTAGCGGTTCACCTTCATTGGGAATACCAAAAATCTTCGCTAGAAGGACATCATTGAAGTCAATGTCTATGCCTCCGACACGTGTGCTCACGTCAAAAGTGTTAACTACGAGATTGCAATAGAACAATCTAATGGCATTAGTAGCTATTGGGAAGCACAGTTTAACAAGTAAGTGTAACCCTAATGCCTCAAATAAGTGACGATGATCAGGGAATACCGTCCATTTAACCGGAGCGCCGCTACATATGGAACGGGTGGAAAAGTCACCGTACCATAATAAAGCTTGATCGAGGGTTTGAAAGAAGAACCCATCGAAAGCGCCAGTCGCTCTTTTGGACCGGCAAAAACAAAGAATCCGTGTGAGGATTCGAAGAGGACCCTTCCTCACTAGGAGTGGTCTTCTTCCTCTTAGACGGATTAAATCTAGGTGCCATTGAAATAAAAAGCACTAATTTGAAAGGTGGAGAGAGAGGGAGTTATACCTCACGAAAATTGGATATGTTGTAGAGAAGAACGATCTCCGCACGATTCCAAATTTTGGAAGGATTTCACCAAGTAGATTGGAAGCAATAGATTGGTGAAGAACTAGGGTTTGGAGGTCGGGGTCGGCTGCTGCTGCTGTTGTAATTTGTTTGGAAGTAATGAAAGAGAAGAAGCTCTCGGGTTCTGTATATATACACATATACCTACAACCGAACTCGGGCCGAATTCGGTCAGAGCTCTGGCCGAATTCGCCTAGGGTTCTTTCAGGTTGATTTTTTGCTACTTCTTTTTCATTGACTCGTTGCAAATATTTAATTCAAAGATTAGTTATTTTAGTCTTCAAATAACATAATTAATAATATTTTATGAATTAAATGTCGTTACACAGCGACTGTCTCAGATTAGCTGTAGGAGTACTGTCCCAGCTGGCGGAGGTTCACCGGGGAACTCTTAAGTACCGCTTCGCTTCAACCGTAGTTGTGGTGACAGACAGACTCTTTATTAGCTTGTCTCTAACACAGTTTTTGCATAATGATATATAATCATAAAATAAAATCAATTAATATTATTGACGTCCAAAATTCCTAATTCTCGACGTAAATAATTGAAACGATCTTCCGCTAGAGGTTTAGTGAAGATGTCAGCTAATTGATTTTCAGTATCTATGTACACAAGGTTTATATCTCCATTTTGATGATGATCTCTAAGAAAATGATGTCTAATCTCGATATGTTTAGTACGAGAATGACATACAGGATTCTTAGTCAAATTAATGGTGCTCGTGTTATCACAGAAAATGGGAATATGTGTGAAAAATAAATCAAAGTCTTCTAGGGTTTGTTTCATCCTACAAAATCTGAGCAGCAACAACGTCCTGCGGCAATATACTCAGCCTCTGTTGTTGATAAGGCTACAGAATTTTGCTTTTTACTAAACCAAGAGACTAGAGCCTTGCCTAAGAAATGACATGTACCGCTAGTACTTTTTTCTATCAACCTTGCTATCCAGCAAAATCTGTATCCGAATAACCAATAAGGTCAAAGGATTTAGTTTTGGGATACCACAAGCCGACAGAAGAAGTGCCCTTAAGGTATCGGAAGATACGCTTAACTGCGGTCAGATGTGATTCCTTTGGGTTAGCTTGAAAACGTGCACACAGGCAAATACTAAACATGATATCTGGACGACTAGCAGTTAAGTAAAGTAAACTACCAATCATACCTCGATACTTACGTGTGTCGACTGGCTTGCCTTGTTCGTCAGAATCAAGCTTTGTTGAAGTTGCCATCGGAGTGCCAATAGGTTTGACATTGTCCAGATCGAACTTCTTTAGCAAATCTTTTGTGTACTTGGCTTGATTAATGAACGTCCCATTGTCGGGTTTTTTGATTTGACAATCCGAGAAAGAACTTCAGCTCTCCCATCATGCTCATCTCAAACTCATTCTGCATACACTTAGAAAATTCTTGACAAAGAGATTCATCAGTAGATCCAAATATGATATCATCAACATAGATTTGAATTAAAAGCAGCTTGCCATTAAAAGATTTAATAAAAGTGTAGTGTCAACCTTTCCTTTTGAAAAATCGTTGTCAAGTAGAAAAGAGCTTAGACGGTCATACCAAGCACGAGGGGCTTGTTTCAAACCATATAAGGCTTTCTTCAACTTGAAAACATGGTCAGGATTTTTGAAATCCTGTGAAACCCGGAGGTTGTGCTACAAAAACTTCTTCTTTTATAAAGCCATTTAGAAAAGCACTTTTTACATCCATTTGAAAAAGTTTGAAATCATGAAAACATGCAAATGCACATAACATTCGAATGGATTCTAATCTCGCAACTGGGGCATAAGTCTCATCGTAGTCGATACCCTTCTTCTTGATTGTATCCTTGAGCTACGAGTCGAGCCTTGTTACGAGTTACTAAACCATCCTCATTTAGTTTGTTTCGGAATACCCAACGGGTGCCAATGATCGGATGATCAATAGGCTTGGGAACAAGTTTCCAAACTTGATTCCGTTCGAATTGGTTCAATTCCTCTTGCATGGCATCTATCCAGAAACTATCACTACATGCTTCATCAATAGATTTAGGTTCTAGCTGTGAAATAAATGCAACACTAGAAACAATATCTCTACTGGATGATCGAGTACTTACTCCTTTGGTAATGTCACCAATTACCAAATCTTGTGGATGATCAGCTGTGAATTTTAACCTCTTCGGTAGACTCTGTAGGTAGCTGGTTCCTGGATCTCCTCTAGGGGGTTCAGCTAGTGCAGAGCTTGGTTCAGGTTCAGCTGATGTTGAACTTGATGTAGGCAGATCTTCATCACTATCATCGAGAGATATTTGGTTCATTTCATCAAATGTGACGTTGAATTGATTCTTCGATGATCATGGTACGTTTGTTGAAGACTCTATACCCTTTGCTCTTTGCCGCATAACCTAGAAATATACCTTCATCGGCCTTTTCGTCAAACTTTCCCAAGTTGTCTTTAGTATTAAGAATAAAGCACTTACAGTCAAAAATCTTAAAGTATGAAACTGAAGGAATTCTATCAAACCATAACTCAAATGGAGTCTTCTTCGATTTGGGTCGAATTAGAACTCTATTGAGCACAAAGCAAGCTGTATTGACAGCTTCAGCCCAGAAGTATTTGGGTAGGCTAAATTGATTTAACATCACTCTGGCCATTTCGGTTAGAGTTCTGTTCTTACGTTCCACAACTCCATTTTGTTGTGGAGTTCTAGGACAGGAGAACTCGTGTATGAAACCGTGTGTGTCACAAAATTGCTCGAAATCAGTATTCTCGAATTTGCCTCCATGATCGCTTCTAATTCGAGTGATCGTGTAACCTTTTTCATTTTGTACTTTCTTGCAAAAGGCGACAAATTCGGATAATGCGTCATTCTTGCGTGTCAAGAAATATACCCACGTGTATCTAGAAAAATCATCTACAATAACAAATGCATATAATTTACCTCCGAGGACTAGCAACTCTGCTAGGACCGAATAAATCCATGTGTAGCAATTGTAGAGGTCTAGTAGTACATACTGCGTTTACAGACTTGAATGTGGATCTGGTAGCCTTGTTCTTTTCACATTGGCTGCATACCGAATCTTTCTTGAATGTTATGTCTGGTAAACCGTTTTGTACTATCTTCTTTGTGGATAATCTTGAAATTATATCCATGTTTGCATGACCGAGTCTCATGTGCCATAGATGACTCTCATCACTTTTGGCCATTAAGCATCTACCTGAAATGTTAGCTTCTTCCAACAGATAGAAAACATATATATTGTCTTCCCTGATTCCTTCAAAGATAGTACTACCAGTTGAGATATCAACTATAGTACATTATCTTTGCCAAAGTTGATACCATAACCATGATCAGCTAGATGACTTATGCTGAGCAGATTATGTTTCAACTCGGTAACCAGACAGACATCTTTAATCACTGGATAGGGAGACTTACCAACATTACCGATACCAATAATATATCCTTTCAATTATTACCAAAGGTAATATAACCTTCATTCTTCTTCTTCGACAGTGTTACAAATAGGGTAGCATCACCGGTCATATGCCGTGAGCAACCGTTGTCGAGGATCCATTTGCTTCTAGCATGTGAAGGGTGTTCCACCTGATCGATTGCCATGAAGCAGATGTTTGCAGCGTCCTCTAAATGTTTATCTTCTGAGTCGCTAGCTTCACTCTCATGCCATATGCTGGTGTTGGAATATTTCCGAGACGTTGGTCTTTTCAGGTTACCTTTTTCATACCTGTTCTTCTTGCTCGATGATGAGTTGATGGGACAGTCTTTCTTCATATGTCCCTTCTTCTTGCAGCCATAGCAGACAGCATCTTCTTGGTACCAGTTGTTGCTGTTGTTCTCTTTGACTCTTCTCATGTCTCATGAATCTTTTGAACTTCCTTGCTAGGAGAGCTTGATCTTCAGCGTCAGATCCACTGCTGTCTGAGTCATCTTTAGCAGCTTTTCTGTGCTGAGCCTTGAGGGCGATAGTCTTCTCCTTTGGTGCAGGTTCTTCAAAATCTTGTAGCTCCAGTTCATGAGTGAGTAGTTTACCCATGAGTACTTCAAGTGATATTGTAGTGAGGTCGTTTCCTTCAATGATAGCTGTAGCCTTCGGAATCCAGTTCTTGGTGAGAGCTCGCAGGAGTTTGCGAATCTTTTCGTGGTTACTGTAATCTTTGCCTAAGGAGGACAAAGGGTTTACAATATCCAAGAACCTCTCGAACATTTGTGTGACTGTTTCATTTGGCTTCATTTTGAACGCCTCGTACTCTTGAGTAAGTCTGCTGACTTTTGACTCCTTGACTTGAGTCGTGCCTTCATGTGTAACTTCGAGAAGCTTCCACACACCATTTGCCATTGTGCATGTAGATACCCTGTTAAATTCTGTTCTGTCCAAGGCACAAAAAAGAGCATTAATGGCACGTGCGTCAAGACTGGCCTTTTTCTTTTTTTCCTCCGTATAACTGCTTTGGGGTTTTTCAACCAAAACTCCCTCGACATTTATACGAGGTGGCTTCTGATAGCCATCAAGAACAATAGCCCATAAGTCAAAATCAAGAGATTTCAAGAAGAAACTCATCCGTATTTTCCAATAAGTGTAGTTAGTACCATCAAACAGAGGGGGTCTGTTTGTGGCCTGACCTTCACTTGTGAATTTCATAGTAGCCATGTGATGTGCTATGATCTAATAAATAATGAATAAATAATAGCACTGTTACCTCGCTTTACCTATAATACCAGCTCTGATACCAATTGTAGGAACGATATAGTAAAGCGTAATACTCTAGAGGGAGGTGAATAGAGTTGCAGCGGAATAATGCTAAAGAAAATGTTAGCAACACAATCACAGTATATAATCACAGTTGAAATAATGTAAAGGCAGAGTTCAGAAAGCAAACGCAAAGACAGCGATGTATACTGGTATCCCTCTGTTGAGGACTAATCCAGTCGGTAGAACTCTTGCTACCAGTTGAATCCACTATAGGAAAAACCGCAAGTTCTCTTACGAAGTCCTTGCAACTTCTACAACGCGAGCTTTGATACGAAGAACTCGTCCAACTTCAAATGTGAAGAGGTATTCTTCAATCAAGCCTTCTGATTACAATCTCTCAGAAACTTCTAGACCGTACCGCACTGGCAAATCGACTAGAGGATTGAACTGGCTTGGGATCTGAAAATGAAAGCTCTAGAAAACTCTTTGGAAGGCAGAAAGCTTTTTAGATAGAGAAAAGATTGAAAGTGAATGAGTGAATTGAAATGATCGAAATCCATCTCTATTTATAGGAATTCTAAAGGGAGAACTCTGTCAGAATTCTGGCAGAATTCGGGCAGAACTCGATGAGCAAATCTCGGTCAAATCCGCAACTGCAGGAGGACCAAGTTCAAGAGAATTCAAAAATCAAACGGCCACCAACCGAACTCTGGCCGAACTCTGGCCGAACTCTGGCCGAGTTCTGTCAGGGTTAGGTTAGGGTTTTTAAAACAGATTTTTGGTGATTTTTGAAAACCTTTTTGAAAACCTTTTTGTAAACATTTTGATAGGTCATTTTAAAAACATTTTGAACTATTTGGGAGTAGCCTATTTGCCAGTACGACTCGGTGTACAATGTATTCCTAGACTCAAATAAAGTAAAAAATTACATTGCATAGGAAGTACAGACTCAAGTAGGCAAACAGATCTTCAGTCTTGAACGGAGTAAATATCCAATCTTGCTTATGTCCAAGAAGCTGAGATGTCCCAACAAGCTTCGTATATCTAGACAGAGTTTTGATCAATTATTAAAATCAGGTTGACTATGACCAATGGGCCAACACGATCGACACAACCCATTCTCGTGATCGATCAAGATTGGGGATAATAAGAAGACGTTTCTCGTACTACGTTGGGTTGTTCCAGTGTCGGATAATTACACTTCTAGTCCAGTCTCGATTTTGAAGTACTTAGAAGTAATTGAACGAACACCTGGAGATCGAGCAAAATAAGAAGGATTCTAAGTTTAATTGATTAATCAAATGATTGGAAATACGAATCTAAGATAAAGAATTTAAGAAAACACTTATGGATTGAGATTTGAAACCAATTGACTGCTCGAATTCAAAAGATCAATCCGATTGACCAAACTCAATTTTGTGGAGCTTTAACAGATCCAATTGATTGGGATCAATCAGATCTAAACCAAAATGAGAAAATAACTCTGATAGATTCACTCACCTCGATTTATAGAATGGATCATGTAACGCTCCAGTCCTAATATACGTAGGACTAGGAAATACGTACATGCCAGCTGTATGCATACGCAGACTACTCCAATATATGGAATCTACGTGTACACACATAAGCTGTAATAAAAGAGCTCCAGCTCATAACAATATAACATGGTCACAGGCAGTATCTATATCTCATCCACAGTGATAAATAAGAGAAATAACAAACCAAATGTCTCAACTCAAAATAAAAAGAAATATCTGGGGCGGAAACAAATCCACTACCGAGCTACTGAAAAGAAATCAACTGAAATGAATATGAAAAAGAGTATCAACTACATAAGTCCATCAACTAAGAATAGAATCAAATAGGCTCCGAAGGCGAGACCTCCTCAGCTGCAAATGGAGACTCTAGTCCAGTACCATACTCCTCAGGATACTGCTCGTCGTCTATACCTGGAGAGATCACCAGGTCTCAGAGGGACGTAATAAGATACAGTAAGAACATGCTAATATGAACTTTCAGAATAATAATAATAATATACAAGACTCTCCTAGACACCAATATGCCAAGGAAATTCTAACCATCTATTGTGCAATTTAGAGGACAACTTTCATACGCATGGGTGGGATTTAGGATATGTGTACGTAACTAGCATCCAGTCATCTGTATCCGTCCGTAACGTCCAAGACGTCAGAGGGCATCTGCAAATATAATCGCCACAGTTCCATCCCGAGACTGTGGTTTACCTGTTTGGATTTCCATACGCACTAGCGACTGTCCTCCCCCAATGTTCCCCACTGTCCAAGTCATTCCCATGGCTCGTCCAGTTTTGTAACTGCTTGAGTCTCTAAAACCCTAGTCATAGCAGTTACGATCATCTATCCGTCACACGACTTCTTACATAAAGATGGCCAGTCAATATGCAAGCCGTGCCCCTAGAAACATGTCTCAAACCGTGTAGTGTAGGTGTCATGGCCAATGGAGATATAAGAATATCCCACAATAGAAGGGTAGTCCACTATAACTAAGTCGACATGCAACAAATAAAAAAAACAAAGAAACGACTGATAAAGTCGCTTGCACCCAAGTGTGGCTTGGACGCACAGTTTATAAAAATATGAAACAAAGTAAATAAATACTGAAAATAAATAATATGACAGTAAATATAGCAAGGTATACTTGTCTGGTGATTGGAAGGTGTTTTGATGACGTCCAGTAGATGAAATCGTCAAGTGAGAATAAGCTACAAGAGTGGAACCTCCACAAACGTTCCCGGACGCTGAAACAAACATCAAAAATGTTCTCGGTGAAGAAAATATACCTAGGAAATGCCTGTCCAAAAGTCCAATTCCGGAACAATGGCAAAATCGTAATTTCGGGTCAAAACGATGTCCGTCGTTGGACCCGTTTTGCACCGAAATACGTGCCAGAACCTACGATCCCTAAAGTCATCAAGCTACATGTCTACGAATTTATTTTGAGGAGACGAACCCAACGGTATGTCCAATTTTGGATTCTGATGAGCTGTGCACAAAATCGCCGATGGATCGGGTCGCGGGCCAGCCAATTTTGGCGTTCCGATCAACCTTCTCAGAATCGGACCAAACTTGGCATGCAGGACCAAAAAAATATTTCAAGTCCAATGGCGCAAGTTTCGTCATGGTTTGACGAGTGTGCACAAAGTAATTAAGAAATTTCAAAAATGGCCAATACGGCGTTCTTCGACGGATAGGGTCAAATTCGTCGCACACACGCGACCAATTCGAATTCCGTCAAAGCCCACACGTCCGCGAAGTCGTTATGCACCTTTCAATGCTTACGATTCGCAACCACGTCGTCCGGATTGGCGAGACGCACGTCATATCGGGCAGTTTTATTGAAATTTTAGTTTTCAAAAACGAGTTTTTCTAGGATTTGGAAATCAAATATCTTTCCATAATTAGATAAAAAATAAATCTACAAGAAGGATCTTCATCTCCTATATGTTGTCTAAAGGTTTGTTCAAAAAGTTTTGAAAACATCTTACACGGTTGGTCAGAATACGACTTCCAACATAGGTGATTGGGCTGTTTCACTGTTCTTAGTTTGAACAGTTTTCTCGAGTTTATCGCATCGATTTGTAGGATCGATGGATCGACTAACCCCAGAACTAGTAGTGGGGACTTTGAGAGGGTTATGAAGGCTCTAATCAAGAATTCTTAGATCGTAATTTCATTAAGCGAGGAAGGAGAAAGATAGAAGGAAAGTCGGGTACCTGATGTGCTGTAAAACAGAGGAGCTTCTCTATTCCAGTGGTTCTCCGGCGATCATCGGCGACGAGAGACGACTGAGGATGACTCGAAGGGGTGCGCAGGTATCTCAGGATTCAACTGGGGTCGGGAGTTCGGTTTCGCGAGAGGTTCCCTCGTAGTGTTTTCTAAGACCCGAAGAAATTTTCCGATATACACCGATCCTCCCCGTTGGTTTATACAAGAATTTAATTTCGATTTGGAGAGGAATTTGATCTGATCGGAGGAGAATAGGATAGGAATTCAATAGGATTTGAATTTGGAAGATTTCGTTTAGGATTTGATTGGGATTTAAATCCGAAAGTTTAAAAAAAAACTACTAAACAGTAGCACCTGGGGGCGCGGGCTCGGCTTTGGGAGATAATGAACAGTGTCGTAGGCACTGTTCACACGTTTGTTTGATTTTTTTTTCTTTTAATTTAAAGCAAAGGCTGGCCTAAAGGTGTTGTGCCTTAAGGAGCTGTGGTCGGTCCTTGGGCCGACCATCATGCTCCTTTTTTTTTCATTCTTATATATATATATATATATATATATATATATATATATATATATATTATATATATATATATATATATATATATATATTTTATATATATATATATATATATATATATATATATATATATATATATATATATTTCATATATATATATATATATATATATATATATATAAAATATATATAATATAATATATATATATATATATATATATATATATATATATATATATATATATATATATATATATTATATATATATATAAATATATATATATATATAATATATATATATTTTTTTTTTCATATATATATATATTATATATATATATATAATATATATATATATATATATATATATATATATATATATAGATATATATATCTATATAAACTAATAAACTAATAAAAAAAATATATTATATATATATATAAACTAATAAAAGCCCAAGTAGCTTATAATATGTCAAAAATATTTTTTTAAAATATATAAAAATATCTACATTTACTAACTATATTTGATATATGCTTATATATGCACGTATACATATCTAAAATATGAGTCAGCATATAAAAATTATTCCTATTAAAACATTAATACACTTCTATATTAATATTAATCATAATCATTCTAGTATAAAATATTAAAATAATTTAAAAAATTATATTATATACCAAGGAAAATTTTATTTGTTATATAGAAATATTCTTTATATTTAATCATAAAAACTTTTGACAAAATAATCTCTAACCCACATAATATATACATAAATGAATATCTCACAAATATTTGTAGAATAGAAATTTTCATGTAAGAATCTATCATTAATATTATTAAAAAGAAATAAAATCAAAACAAATAAATTTATATTTCATAAAAGAAATATAGTAAAATTCAATTTAAGCCAAAATAATAATAAAAAAATTTCGCAAAATTTAGGGGTTTTACATCCTACCCAACTTATAAGAATTTCATCCTCGAAATAAAAATAGCGTACGATATGTGGAAACGAAGTGCAGACGGAGGAAGAATAGAGCGCGAAAATTTTGTCACGATTTTCGTGCAAAAAGGTAAACGGTTGTGTATGTCGCCTTCGTGCCTCCGTATTTTGGCAGGATATTACGTTGACATACGATCCGAGGGAGTAGAACAAATCATGGTACTTACAAGGATCGCGGTGGTGGTTTCTAACTAGATAGGATACCCTCGTATTTCTATATCTAGCAAGGTTTATATCATAAAATTTCTAAGTCATTCTATGATATTGGTCATGCAATGGTAAATTTAACTAAGACGTCATACCTGTATTTATGGCTCCTTGGGTTGGTGGACCCGCGGTGATCATACTGAAGACTTGTCCCGAGTTCTGATTGCCCCTTGGATATCCAATAGCTGCTGGCGGGCGTGGTGCTCCTCCTCCTAGTGTTGGTAATGCTACTCCCTGCATGCTGTCGTCCAGAAGGACAATCTCGAGCTTGGTGTTGATTTGACCCGCAAGCCATACACAATCCCAACCTACGACGACAATCCCTCTAGAAATGCCCCTTCCTACCGCAATAATAACATGTGGGTAATTTCTTCACTGGTTGTGGGGAAGCTCTAGTCTGCTGCTGCGTCACTGGATGTCGGGTGGGCCCTGCTGGTGTCGTCTTCGCTGATGCAACGGTCGAAACAGATCGTCATTGCTGTGCCTTCTTATTTATGGCCTCTTGAGTCCTTGCTTCGGCCAATACTGCTGCCTGTGAGACTCGGGACTCGGAACTAGTGTATCGTTGAAGCTCTATGCTCAATCCTCTATGGAATCTCTTGGCCTTCTCTAACTCTGTCGAAACTAATCCGGGAGCAAAACGACTCAACCGACTGAACTCGGCGTCGTATTCATCAACTGGCATGCTTTTTTGCTCTAGATGTAGGAACTGGTCATAAAGTACGTCCTTGGCAATGTCGGAGAAAAACTTCTTATTGAACAACTCTTTGAATTCCTCCTATGTCTGGTCAACTCCTAACCGTCTCTCCTCTGCAGCCCACCAATCATAAGCGTTTCCTTCCAACTGTAACTTTACGGCTGTCATCCATAGGTTTGCAGATAACTCTGAAGCCTTCAAGAGATTTTTCGTTTTAACCAGCCAATTAGTAATCCCGATGACGTCTTCAGTGCCTTTGAAGTGTGGAGGATTCATGTTGTGGAACCCTTCGATAGTACCCACGGAGGCTTGGGGTGTTCGGGTCAGTAATGTCTCCAAACTCCTCCAAATAGCCTCGCTCTGCTGCATCTGAGCCTGTACTAAGCTTTGCAGGATCTGATCTGTAGTAGTCCCACCAGTGGGGCACAAACTGTGGGACACCATGTGGCCCGTACTGTGGTGGATATGAGGAATGTGGAAGGGGATACTTTGGTAGGTATGAGGGAAGATACTGAGGTGGATACTGTGGAGGATACTGGGGTGGATATGGTGGTGGATATTGTGGAGGCTGTTGGGGTGGATATGGATGGTGAGATTGTGGAGGCTGCTGGGGTAAAACTGTGGAGGCTGGTGTGGTGGATATGATGGTGGAGATGTGGAGGGAGGGGGAGTGGATACGTGGAGGCTGGTGTGGTGGAGATGGTGGTGGGATGTGGAGGCTGGTGTGGGGATATGATGGGGATACTGTGGAGCGGTGGTGTGGCGGATATGATAGTGGATACTGTGGAGGCTGTGGGGTGGATACTGTGGAGGCTGGTGTGTGTGGTGGATATGATGGTGGATATGGAGGTAGAATCTGTGGTAGAAACTGAGGTGGATAGGTTGGCGGGGAGTGGCTGGTACTCTCTTGAGATGCAGGGTTTTCGGGGCCTGTCTGTCCCACTTGGGGTGCCGGGGCTTGCTGCTGAGTAGTGGGTGGCGTCATCACAGGCTATAGTCCGGATGGTGCTGGAGTGGTAGGGGACATGGGTGGCTGACCTACTGGTCCTTCTTGAGCAGTGGTGTTCCCATCAGTAATGGCGAGAGGAGTAGAGTGACCACTACGAAGATTCATCCTATTGGCACGAAAATAGATATTACGTTAGGAAAAGATCAAGCTAGATGTAAGACAAGCAGTCAAACGAGAATCCAAAATTTGAAATCAAGGAAGATGATTAAGCATGTGGATGAGATTCCTAAACTCTATTCCTATATGCAGGCTTGCATGGTACGGTAAAGTAACCAAACAATTTATCTTGACCTGCATGGGCCACCACAAAAACATGTAACGCCCAGTCCCAATATACGTAGGACTAGGAAATACGTACATTCCAGCTGTATGCATACGCAGACTACTCCAATATATGGAATCTACGTGTACACACTAAGCTGTAATAAAAGAGCTCCAGCTCATAACAATAACATGGTCACAGACAGTATCTATATCTCATCCACAGTGATAAATAAGAGAAATAACAAACCAAATATCTCAACTCAAAATAAAAAGAAATATATGTCGGGCGGAAACAAATCCACTACCGAGCTACTGAAAAGAAATCAACTGAAATGAATATAAAAAGAGTATCAACTACATAAGTCCATCAACTAAGAATAGAATCAAATAGGCTCCGAAGGCGAGACCTCCTCAGCTGCAAATGGAGACTCTAGTCCAGAACCATACTCGTCAGGATACTGCTCGTCGTCTATACCTGGAGAGATCACCAGGTCCTCAGAGGGACGTAACAAGATACAGTAAGAACATGCTAATATGAACTGTCAGAATAATAATAATAATATGCAAGACTCTCCTAGACACCAATATGCCAAGGGAATTCTAACCATCTATTGTGCAATTTAAAGGACAACTTTCATGCACATGGGTGGGATTTAGGCTATGTGTACGTAACTGGCATCCAATCATCTGTATCCGTCTGTAACGTCCAAGATGTCAGAGGGCATCTGCAAATATAATTGCCACAGTTCCATCCGGAGACTGTGGTTTACCTGTTTGGATTCCCGTACGCACTAGCGACTGTCCTCCCCCAATGTTCCCTACTGTCCAAGTCATGCCCATGGCTCGTCCAGTTTTGTAACTGCTTGAGTCTCTAAAACCCTAGTCATAGCAGTTACGATCATCTATCCGTCACACGACTTCTTACATAAAGATGGCCAGTCAATATGCAAGCCGTGCCCTAGAAACATGTCTCAAAACCGTGTAGGGTAGGTGTCATGGCCAACGGAGATATAAGAATATCCCAAAATAGAAGGGTAGTCCACTATAACTAAGTCGACATACAACAAATAAAAATAAAACAAAGAAACGACTGATAAAGTCGCTTGCACCCAAGTGTGGCTTGGACGCACAGTTTATAAAATATGAAACAAAGTAAATAAATGCTGAAAATAAATAATATGACAGTAAATATAGCAAGGTATACTTGCCTGGTGATTGGAAGGTGTTTTGACGACGTCCAGTAGATGAAATCGGCAAGTGAGAATAAGCTACAAGAGTGGAACCTCCGCAAACGTTCTCGGACGCTGAAACAAATATCAAAAACATTCTCGGTGAAGAAGATATACCTAGGAAACGCCTGTCCAAAAGTCTAATTCTGGAATAGGGGCAAAATCGTAATTTTGGGTCAAAACGATGTCCGTCATTGGACCCACTTTGCACTGAAACGTGTGCCAGAACCTACAGTCCCTAAAGTCATCAAACTACATGTCTACGGATTTATTTTGACGAGTTGAACCCAACGGTATGTCCAATTTTGGATTCCGATGAGCTGTGCAAAAATCGCCCGAGGATCGGGTCGCGGGCCCGCCAATTTTGGCGTTCCGATCAACTTTCTCAGAATCGGACCAAACTTGGCATGCAGGACCAGAAAAATATTTCTAGTCCAATGGCACAAGTTTCGTTGCGGTTTGACGAGTGTGCACAAAGTAATTGAGAAATTTGGAAAATGGCCAATACGGCGTTCTTCGACGGATACGGGTCAAATTCGTCGTGCACACGCGACCAATTCGAATTCCGTCAAAGCCCACACGTCCGCGAAGTCGTTTTGCACCTTTTGATGCTTATGGTTCGTGACCACGTCGCCCGGATTGGTGGGACGCACGTCGTATCGGGCAGTTTTATTAAAATTTTAGTTTTCGAAAACGGGTTTTTCTAGGATTTGGAAATCAAATATCTTTCCATATATTAGATGAAAAATAAATCTACAAGAAGGATCTTCATCTCCTATATGTTTTCTAAAGGTTTGTTCAAAAAGTTTTGAAAACATCTTACACGGTTGGTCAGAATACGACTTCCAACATAGGTGATTGGGCTGTTTCACTGTTCTTAGTTTGAACAGTTTTCTCAGGTTTTTTGCATCGATTTGTAGGATCGATGGATCGACTAACCCCAGAACTAGTAGTGGGGACTTCGAGAGGGTTATGAAGGCTCTAATCAGGAATTCTTAGATCGTAATTTCATTAAGCGAGGAAGGAGAAAGATAGAAGGAAAGTCGAGTACCTGATGCGCTGTAAAACAGAGGAGCTTCTCTGTTCCAGTGGTTCCCCGGCGATCACCGACGACGAGAGGCGGCTGAGGATGACTCGAGGGGGTGCGCAGGTATCTCAGGACTCAACTGGGGTCGGGAGTTCGGTTTTGCGAGAGGTTCCCTCGTAGTATTTTCCAAGACCCGAAGAAATTTCCCGATTTATGTACACCGATCCTCCCCGTTGGTTTATGCAAGAATTTAATTTCGATTTGGAGAGGAATTTGATCTGATCGGAGGAGAATAGGATAGGAATTCAATAGGATTTGAATTTGGAAGATTTGATTTAGGATTTGATTGGGATTTAAAATCCGAAAGTTTAAAAAAAAACTACTAAACTGTAGCACCTAGGGGGCGCGGGCTCGGCTTTGGGAGATAATGAACAGTGCCGCAGGCACTGTTCACACGTTTGTTTGATTTTTTTTTCTTTTACTTTAAAGCAAAGGCTGGCCTAAAGGTGCTGTGCCTTAAGGAGCTATGGTCGGTCCTTGGGCCGACCACCACTGCTCCCTTTTTTTCATTATATATATATATATTTTTTTTCTTATATATATATATATATATATATATATATATATATATATATATTATATTATATATATATATATAAACTAATAAAAGCCCAAAGTAGCTTATAATATGTCAAAAATATTTTTTTAAATATATAAAAATATCTACATTTACTAACTATATTTGATATATGCTTATATATGCACATATATACATATCTAAAATATGAGTCAGCATATAAAAATTATTCCTTTTAAATATTAATACACTTCTATATTAATATTAATCATAATCATTCTAGTATAAAATATTAAAAAAATTTAAAAAAAATTATATTATATACCAAGAAAAAATTTATTTATTATATAGAAATATTCTTTATATTTAATCAATAAAAAATTTTGACAAATAATCTCTAACCCTCATAATATATACATAAATGAATATCTCACAAATATTTGTAGAATAGAAATTTTCATGTAAGAATCTATCATTAATATTATTAAAAAGAAATAAAATCAATAAACAAATAAATTTACATTTCATAAAAGATATATAGTAAAATTCAATTTAAGCCAAAATAATAATAAAAAAATTTCACAAAATTTGGGGTTTTACAGATCAACAGTCGACGCTCGTCGTCATCGTCGTCGTATTTGTCACCACCATCGGAAAGTTGCTGGAATAACGTGTAGGCAACTCTAGAGGGGGAGTGAATAGAATTTGTGTCGATAATCACCAAATAAAAAATTAACTCTATATCACCTCCACAAAACAACCATCAAGATAGTAAGTAAATCAGAGAGAAATACGAAAGTAAATAAAGATCAGAAGAGCATACGCAAACACAGCGATATAACCTGGTTTCCCTCGTGGAGGACTAGTCCAGGCCTGAGAACTCTAGCACAGGATAGAAATCCACTATTTATGAAATAGCATACAACCACGTGCCTTTACTCAGAAGAGCATGCCAACTTCTTACAGATTCGTAGGTAGCGAACTTAGAATTGTCCAAGTGACTTTTTTTCACTCTTGCACACAACTACTAGCTGATATCGCATTGAGCACCTTGGGCTAAGGAGAGTTGTGGCTTACGAGATATGGAAGAATGAGGCTTGGAGTAGTAGAGCTTAGAAAGCTTGAATATTTGAAGGTGGGAGATGATTTAAAATGAGAGAATTCAAGCTCTATTTATACTACTCTGGGGAGGTAGAGTTCGGCCCGAATTCTGTCCCAAGAATTCAAATATTTGACCGTTGGAAACTAGCAATGAGCATACCCTAAAAATTAGCTCCTAGAATTTAGGGGACAGAGTTCGGCCCAAACTCTATATTGGGGCAGAATTTGGCCCGAACTCTGCCTCCTAGGTAGCAGAATGACCTTTGGGCATTGTTCGGCTTAGTTCAGGAATTGGTCTATTTGTATGGTAGAGCTTGGAGAGATATGTCTAGGGGTTGAGATGACACAGTGCGACTCAACGTACACATTCTCTTAGACTCAATAAATTGAAGATTACAGACTTGCAACAAATAGAAAACCAGGAGCCCTTTGATGACGCCTTTCTTCTGATATTTGAGCAGACCTGAAGACGTCTTTTTCCTTGATAGCAGTCCAAAGATAAGCAGATCTGGAAATTTGAATACCTTTTGGGGGCTTCGCCCCCAAAACCCCGATGGGGGGCGCTGTCCCCTCAACCCCGGTCCGCTGACCGGGCAGTACAACCCCCGATGCGAGGCCCCGGATAGGTCACTAGGCAGTTCAGAAAAATCTTTTTGTATGACGTCGTCTTTGGTCCATCATTGATTCTTTATTGCCGATGTCCTGGTTTGATCATGTTTGATCATGCTTACTGCATGTCTACAAATACATGTTAGGCGAGCAAAATATATTGTAGTACGATACAAGCATGGCAATATGATATAGGACAATTAGGACAATGCTAAGTTTAAGTAGCAACATGATAGTGAGTATATGAATATTAGTAACATCATTATCTTAAACTTAACTGATTAGCCATATTCAAAAACACGATGTAATCATTGGGCTAACAGTTGCCACTGCACCATCGTATCGTCCGAAACTCGTCGCGGAGGATGAAAGAAGATCGCTTGAGAGAAAACATTGTCGCTTACCACTGTTTGTCGATTCATTATGCTGCTTCATCATGGATCCACTAGGAAGAAGACGTCAGATTGTCGTCATCAGGGCTACAGAGTTTGTCAACTAAGCTTGGAGAAGAATAATAAAAGGAGAAGTAATGAGTTGACAAAATTAATGAACTCACCAAGTCGATCCATCGGTCCATCGAGATTAACTCGCCGACGAAAGAGATGCAGTAGTGATCGATTGCATGCCGCCACCGAGCTTCTACTAAGGAGAGCTATGCCGCTGCCATAGCTGGAACTTGAGAATTAGGGTTAGGGTTTGAGAATAGTTGGTATGGAGAAGAAGAAGAAGAAGAAGAAGAATGGAGACATGAGAATTAGCCAGGGCTTCGCCGTGATTGATGGACTAAAGAAATAAGCAGGGGGTCGATGCTCTTAAATAGGCAGGGGAGTAATAGTTTGTTTACAAAACTAACATCCTATTTACAGAAACAATTCAGTTTATTACAAAACCCTCCAAAACTGCTAACTAATTCCTTCTTTGATTAGGGAGAGTGGTTAGGAGTTAGTTAGGTTGCTAGGGAGTTTATTAGAGTTAGTTACAAGTTAGTTACAAATTAGTTAGGTAGTTAGGAACAAGGTAGGGGTTTGTTAGGAAGTTGTTAAGATTAGTTAGTTAGTTATAACTAACTTGATAATTAGTCACATGGCTAAATTTATTAATCCTCATGTCTAATTAATCATCTATGAACTCCCCACTCTTGCCATACCATGTTTATTTATAAAAGTACCACTCCTTCTAACCATGACTACAGAAAAATAATTAATAATAAATTAAAATATGTAAAAGAAGGAATTTATTAAAATTTAAAAAGGGGAGTTACAACTAGCAGTTGTTGGAGTAGCACGACCACCTGCACTAGGAGAATTTCAGAGGGACCACTAGTTGTACCATAGAGAGCGTAATTTCGGCATGCTCGACAACAGCCTAGAGCACCAGCACCTAGTCGGACCTTTGCCATGACCGTCGAGGAGGCGGAGGGTAGCCGGAGAGGTCATTTCAGGTACCATACTTTTAGCCTCTTGACTAACTATAGCTTTATTTGACACCAGATCCACACACTCCTTCATAGCAGCTAGATTTGTAGCTACCCATAGAGTCACCACCGTACCCCTTTCGAAGAATATAAAATTCTTACGGAAGGAGGTATAGTTTTTGTGAGTGATACATGTAGATCTTGTTATGTAATAGTGTATGGGAGAGAGATGTGAGCACGATTTCTAGTCTTTACTATGCGAGACTATGATGTTGTACTTGGCATGGATTGGTTGAGCCAATACCATGCCATACTAGATTTTTATCGGGGTTCTGTGATTTTTAGACCCCTAGGTCATACAGAGTTTGAATTTCTTCGAGGGGCTATAAAGCAGGATACCCATCCCACTCTAAAGGCCCACATAGCAGAGGAGAAGCCCGCACTACCGTATGTTATATTAGAATTTGAAGATGTGTTCCCAGAAGAGCTTCCCGGATTGCCACCTGACAGGAAGATTGAATTCATAATAAATTTGGCTCCATGCAGAGCCAATTTCTTCTTATGTGTACCGCTAGGCACCGAAAGAAGTACAAGAGTTGAAGGCCCAAATAGATGAATTATTGGATAAGGGCTTATTCGATCTAGTGCTTCTCCATGGGAGCACCCATCTTATTTGTGCCAAAGAAGGACGGGTCTGTGCGCTTGTACATCGACTATAGAAAATTTAACGAGGTGACAATTAAGAGTAAATATCCATTACCGTGTATCGATGACCTGTTCAATCAACTTAGTGGTGCACGAGTGTTTTCCAAGATCGACCTCAGGTCTGGATACCGTCATATCAAGGTACAGAAGGAAGACATTCAGAAGACTGCTTTTTGGACGAGGTATGAGCACTGTGAATTTTTGGTGATCCCGTTTGGTTTAACCAACATGCCAGCAGTTCATAAATTTGATGAATAAGGTGTTCTACCAATATCTAAACAAATTTGGCACTACAAGAAAAAGACCCTGTTATAACATTTGAAAAGAGTTTATTACAACGGTTCGTTTATAAGCGTTACAAAATTTCTGCAACATCACATAATATGACAGTTCTGAAGAGTTTTTGGCCTATTATAACAATTTATATCATGAAGCGTTATATTATTCACACATATATAATGCTATTACACGCAAACGTTATAAAAAGTGGTAAAAAAATTAGAGCGCCCGCTCAAACCCGACCCCCCTCCAAATCAAAACCCTCAGTTCCTTTTTTCATTCCCCCTCTCTGTCTCCCCCCTATTTTCCTTTTCATCTTCTCCTCTCCTATTCCATCCTACAATAGCCCCGAACGCCCGCTCGAATGCCTCACGCCTCTGGCGACTCCTTCATCGCCGTCGTCCAGGCCAACTCCTTCCTGGAGGACCACGACAGGTGCTCACCTCAACAACCACCTCTTCTCCCTCTTCTCCTCAGGCTAATTGCAAACCCTCGTTGATTTCTCTCTCTCTCCTTCAATTTCTCGACGCCATCTCCCCCAATCTCTCACAGGTACGATCCAAACCCTAACCCTAAAATTTCATGATCCCCAATTTCTGTTATCCAAACCCTAACCCTAAAATTTCAAATTTTCTCCCATTTCTATTTCTTTCCTATTTCTTCGTTCGAGTAGCCTATTTTTAGGGTTTTGCTTGCGGAATTCATGCATGAACATGAATACGACGCTACACGATACCATACCGACACGGGGTCGCTGACACGGGACCGATTTTTTTACGTGCCCTAGCGTATTTCGGGGCGTTTGTCTCATGTCTGACACAACGCAGCTCGGACACAGTGTCCGACTTCAAAATTTGTGTTATTGGGTGGTAGGAAGAAGATGGATCTTGATCCACCAATGGTCTTTTCACTTGTTTCGGAACTTTTATTTGGGCCTTTTCATTTGTTGTGTACAAGTTGTATAATTGGCATAGTTTTTATGGTCGTTGAACAACTGTTTCGCTAGTGTAGTTAGTCTCTTGTTTGTTTATTTATTGTCATATCCCTATTGTTCATGTCCTCGTTTTTCAGATATATATCACATTACCATGTCCATGTCATGTTGCCTTATCTAGGTCCATGAAATGCAAGTGTAAAATGCAAGCTTTGCCTTTTTCACCATTTTCAAAATACTTTCCAACATATGCTTTCATAAGTTACAATAATGCAACTTTTTTGCTATAACAACATATTAAAGTAGTTTAGCTACTAGATCAATTCTTACTACTAGGTACAATTTGTTGTCCTTTCATTAGTTTTCGAATAACATATTCTCGGAGATGGTTGAAATTTAGGATAGTGAAATTGTCTGATGCTTGCGTCAGCTATTATATATATTTTCTTTGATTTTGACACTCTTCAATATCTTTCGGTATATGACTTGTATATATCATGTCCATTATGGATGTAAATTTGGAATATAAATATTATTATATACACTACTAGTTGATTTATTTTTGGTTATTGCAGGTTCCATCTAACATTGTAAGCACAATAATTGTTTGTTGTTGGATGATGTAAGTTTCAACATCACTTCTTGTTATAGTTCTTATGAGTGATGATCATATTTGCAACTTTTATGTTTCCCTAACCAAACTAGAAAAAAAATTTGTAATAATGCATCATGTTATACAATGCACTGTCATGAAAATATTTTGTGAATCCTTGTACATAATGGAATGATGCTCTTCAGTAAGTACCATGTCTAAATTACACCTAAAGACAATATTTTCATATAAATAGTGTTTTACTTAATAAACTTATGTGGAAAGCTATAATTATTGCAAAAGGGAAATCCTTTTGGTGCTGAAAATAATTGAAGTGACAAGTATGGACTAGTTACAGTTGGGATTCCCTTACCGAGCTTAGTAATGTCTTTGTTTCTCATTTTACTTGTATCTTCTAGATCCTCAGCTTAAAGACCCCAACTAGAGAAGTTCACACTAATATGTAGTAACTTCTACTAACTCTTAACCCCCTTTCCTTTATCTATTTCTTGTGTATTCTTTTAGCTCCGCCCCAATTTCTATGATGCTTGGTCAAACTTAGCCAATGCTTATACACGAAAAGGATATTCAAGATGTAAGTTAATGCATTATAGATGTTTGTCACTATTTACCTATTTTTCTTCTCTTACCAAATGATTTGGGAATTTGATTTTTGTGTACTAAGTGTATCTAAAAACGTTATGGGTAGTATTTGAAAATGTTATGGGTAAGGAATACTGAGCTTATGCCAGTTATTATAAATTTTTACTGCAATGCTTTAGGTAGTTTGGATTCTTTTAAATTTTGTTGCAATAATGTGGAAAACTATTTTACATACATGACACATTTTTGCAATCTGATTCAGCCTGCTTTTTGCAACTTGAAAATATTTTACCATGTTACTTAAACAACTTCACACTTACAATATTTGGAACATGAATATATATATATATATATATATAACAATGAGAATTCTCATTGAGTGAATCTCTAATGTGATGGCGAGGCATGTTCCTGGAGCCATTTGTCGATCTGAGCCTCTTATCAGTCTTCTTTCTTTTGGCTTGTGCTTTGGTGTATTGGGTTACAATTTGGGGTTTGGTTTGCTGTCTTTGCTAGTTTTGCTTTGCTGCCTTTGCTAGTTTTGCTTGGTTGGTTGCCTTTGCTAGATTTTTTATTCTTTCATGTGGTCTATTTTTAATACCCAATTTAAATTGCTCAAAATTGATTTTACAAATTGAAAAGTGCAATATTTTCTTGAGAAAAGTGGTATTTTAGCATTTTGGGTCATGAATGTCTAGGCAACATGTTAAGGGATTAGGAAATGAAGGTGGAAACTAAATTTTGGAGGCAATTAAGCCCTAAAGAAAACATGAAGTAGAAGCCTTTTATTCAAAAAACAAGAATATGGTGTTTAGCATTTTTGACATTTAATTAGAGTGTCTGTATCATGTACGATATCTGCAGAAATTGACAACCATTTTTTAGTGTATGTGCTTCCTAGCTTATATGCTTGGATATGCTTATCCAACTTTGAGTGCTTCAAGGCCATGGAGATGGAGAGGGTTCATAGGTATGCCTTTTCGAAGGGTGATCGAAAATGGGAGGCTAGAGATATATGGATGAGAGAGCTTACTTGTGGCTGGTTGAAAGGTTTTACTAGTGTCGATATAGGTACGGAAGCTGGAAGAGCTTTCTTGAGGTTTCTTGGTAAGTGACAACTGCTCCTTCAACCTCCCTATTTCAACTTTTTCCTGAACTAGGAAGCCATCTATGTTGCACAGATACGAATGACACTATTCAGCTTATACAAGGTATTTTCTGCTATATTTTATTTTATGTCTTTTGACTTGGCTTGTCTGCATTAAATTGGTTGGTATCTTGCTAGAATATTTTGCTGGGTTGTTGGTTGGCATCATGGTGGTTGGGTGGTACCTTTGGTGGATGGATTTGATCTGACCCTAACTTTGTTTGTTGTATTTTCTTGAAGTATAGATACTTCACTAAGTTGCATAAATTTATCTTTGCTTGCCTTTGTTGCATTTTTTTGTTGGGTTTGCAATTTTGCTTGGTTGCAGGTTAAGGTTTCCTGGCTTTAGTGCTCTTGCATTATCTGGATTATTTCAGGTTTGCAGTTTAGGTGACAAGACATATACTACGTTTGCATTTTGCTCGTTGCTTTGCTTTGCTTTTTTTTATTAGTTTGATGCATTTTGTGTAACTTGTTAGCAATAGGTTTGTGCTTATACCGAAAGGTTTGTTGCTGTATTGTAGTCTTCTTTGCTTTATTTTTGGCAACTTGGATTTTCAGTATTAAAAATTGGTAGGTTGGTACAATTTGGTCATATAATATTGATACTTTTGAAGTTTTCTTGCATTAATATAAATTTATATATAACTATTATGATTTATGGGCGTTGATGAGATACTTTGGACTTTGGAAGTTCTTGTTGCTTGTAGTCTATGATTTATGGGAATTGGCGAGATACTTTGGACTTTTATAGTTTTGCCTTGCCTGTAGGCTTCTTCTTTTAACTATGTTGTTTTGTTTTCATACTTGATACTTTGGAGTTTGGACTTTGGAGGCTATGTTGCCTACTTGCCTGGATGTATTGTTTGTAGGCTTCTTCTCATTTTATGTGTTGCCTACTGGAATCTGGAATCTGGATGCCTCTTTACTTGCATGTAGGCAGTAACTTTCTTCATTATGATGTGGTGATCCATCTCTGATCTCTGAGCCCATTATAGTATATATTATTATTTAATTTTGTTTTCATACTTGATACTTTGGATGCTATGTTGCCTACTTGCCTGGATGTGTTGTCTGTAACCTGTAGGCTTCTTCTCATTTTATGTGTTGCCTACTTTAGTCTGGAATCTGGATGCCTCTTTACTTGCCTGTAGGCAGTAACTTTCTTCATTATGATGTAGTGATCCACCTCTGATCTCTGAGCCCATTATAGTATATATAATTATTATTACTATTTAATTTTTTTCATACTTGATACTTTGGAGGCTATGTTGCCTACTTGACTGGATGTGTTGTCTGTAGGTTTCTTCTTATTTTATGTGTTGCCTACTTTAGTCTGGAAATCTGGAATCTGGATGCCTCTTTACTTGTCTGTAGGCTTCTTCTTATTTTATGTGTTGCATGTGAGGACTAGTATGTAGTTATTTCATCATTATAATGTTCTCAAGTCCTGAAAAATCACTATTATTGTCATGATCATAGAGAGTTGATTATCTAATTTATGTTTTTTTTTGGTTTATCGTCCTGTTAATTTGATTCATTATGCCTCTATAGACCCAAAAAAATTCTCATTTCCTCTCCTTGTAATACCTTTTTTTGTAGGGTACAGTGTTGGCTTTTGAAGGGATATATACAATGTTGGCTTTTGAAGGGATGCCACTATTTGGTGTTGGTGAATGCAATATTTCAATATTTTGAGGCCGACTGCCCTAAAAGGAAAAGATGTATATATTTTTGGATTTGAAATGTAATGGTGATATGTTGGTAAAACAAAGTTGGAAAAAGAGATATTTTGAAATATAATTAAGATGATGTGATATTTGGATATTTTTAATGAAATGTTTCAAATATTAGTTAAATTTCATATTTCTGTTGTCTCAAGAAATTAATATGCTTTTTATAATGTACTGAATTATAAGCATTGACAGGTGATATATATGTGTGTGAATAACCAGAACAGAACGTTAGAAAGTGTTATGTATAAGTTCTTTTTATAACGTTTCATGTACGTTTTATGAATAACTTCAGAACCAGATCATTTTAGAAAGCGTTATGTTTATGTATCTTAGTCATAACGCTTTCGGACAGATATGTTATATATAATGATAATTTTAATGTCGTTTTCAAATTTAGTGTTATATAAAATTGACTTAATTATCTCGTTTTTTTATTAAAAAAATGTCATATAAGTGTAAGTCATATATAACGGTTTTTTCTAAACTTTTATAACACCGTGTTCATGACGGTTGCCTGCTTCAAAAAAACTGTCATAAATTATCATATATGACGGTTTTTACCCGTCATAAAATGGTAATTTTCTTGTAGTATGATATTCATTGATGATATACTAGTATACTCTAAGAGTCATGGAGCATGAGGAGAATCTTTGAGTTGTGTTTGGAGTATTGAGAAATGAGAAATTGTATGCCAAGCTCAGTAAGTGTGACTTTTGCTTAGACAAGGTCTTATTTTTGGGCGTATCATTTCTAGTGATGAACTTTCAATTGATCCAGAGAAGATAGAGGCAGTTGCGACATGGCCAGTGCCTACATCAGTTTCAGAGGTGAGGAGTTTTCTCGAACTTTTCGAATACTATCGAAAGTTCGTAGAGAATTTTTCGAGGATTGCTGAGCCCCTGACGCGGTTGACACGTAAGGAGCAGGAGTTTACCTGGACGGCAGAGCTCTTCCTTCAGGATTAGGCGGCTTTGTAGTATATAGTGACGCATCCGGCAGTGGATTGGGATGTGTCCTGATGCAGCAGCATGGTAAGGTAGTTGCTTATGCATCGAGACAATTGAGGGCCCATGAAAGGAATTATCTGACGCACGATCTAGAGTTGGCTGTAGTCATATTTGCACTAAAACTCTGGAGGCACTATCTATATGGCGAGAAAGTGGAGATATTTACCGACCATAAGAGTTTGAAGTACGTCTTTACTTAAAAATAGTTAAATATGAGACAAAGACGTTGGTTGGAGCTGATGAAGAACTTCGACATTGAGCTACAATACCATCCTGGGAAGGTGAATGTAGTAACAGACGCCTTAAGCAGGAAGCCCACAGCTTATTTCTTGACAAATCAGCGTCAGTTGCTTGAGGATCTTCAGGAACTTGGGATTAAAGTTATATTGCCGGGCTCAGAAGGTGTTATAGCACAGTTGGAAGTTCAGTCTTCACTAGTTGAAAGGATTAAGACAGCTTTGCCTACGGATGCGAGAAGCAGAAGGCTTCATAAGAAGACTAAGTCAGAAGAGCAAGCAGGGTTGTGTATTCACGAGGATGGAACATTGAGGTACGGAGAGCACTTATATGTTCCAAATAGAGAGCTTCGGCAAAAATTGATGGAAGAAACGTATAGTTCTATCTACTCTATTCATCCCAAGGGTACAAAGATGTACCGAGATTTGAGACAGTATTTCTGGTGTTACGGGATGATGAGAGATATGCACGATTTATAGCTAGATGTGGTCTATCAGTAGGTCAAGATCGAGCATCAGAGATCAGCCAAACTTCTACAGCCACTTCATATTCTTGAGTGGAAGTGAGAATATATCACGATGTACTTCATCACTGGATTATTGAGAAGCCCTAGCGGGAAGGATACGGTCTGGGTGATTATAGATCGACAGACCAAGTCAGCATATTCTTGTCATTTCAAGTAGGA
>JANAVB010042298.1:0-51682 GCA_029216955.1 Iris pallida
TAGAGGCGCCGCCCGCATAAATGCTTCATAAAGCATGCACGGTTCCAGTGTCCAAGGCTTGACATAGCTTTTGCTCATCCCACGGGTTAGTTACAATCGTACAACTTATGGCATAAGTCTAGGCACCCAAAGAACTTCGTTGTTCAAATTCGAACGCGTGCACGGCACATTCCCATGATGCAAGGCTTGATGCAGCCTTTGCTTATCAAATTGTTGCACAATTAAGTTAGGCAAAGTTATTGGGCTTATCGAAGTCATAGCAAGCGTTGTCCCATATTTTCTGCGATTGTCATAACCACATAGTCCTACGATCTCAAGGCCCATCATAAAGTATGACTTGGGCAGTAGTGTTGCACACAACACAAATTGGCCTAAGCTACGATGTCACGAACTTAGTTTTTAAGGTACGAGCCACGGTTGATTCAAATTGAGTTTGGAGAAAAGGGCCATCATAGTCATTCCTGAGTTGAGTAAAATGATAGGACAACATGGAAGAATAATCGTGACCATGGGTCGTCGAGGCGGTCTTAAATACTAGAATTCTTGAACATGGTCCTGAAAAGATGGTAATACTAGAAGAAGAATAACCGTATAAGACGTTAGTTCGAGTCGAGTCTTACATGGTCATTGGACAACTTGTCGACAAGGGAAAGTTTTCTTGAGCGGCAACCCAGGGCCACGGGACCGTTTCAGCCTAGATGGAAACGTATAGCCAAGCTGGGAGTACCGCTCAAGTTATTCAGGAACTTTCAGCGGGGGTCGCTACCTGCGCTAAAAGCGACGCCGAATAACAAAGCTATAAGTCCAAGATAGCTTGTGGTGCTAGTGACTATTTTATATAGATGAGTCGGCATATTAGCGGTAATCCGCATGCATGCCTTTGGAGTGAGTCGAGTATTGGGTGTACGGTACCAATGAGTTGAGTTGAATGGGTGTACGATTTGCAACATAATATTTTGGCCTAAGATTGGCTGCGACAAAGATACCGTGCTACGGCAAAAAGTGTGGCGTCGGTTGGTGAGTCTCAGAACACAAGTATATGTATGTTGGATTAAGTCATTTCGAGTTTAAGTTAGGAAGGGATATAAGGCATAGTTGTTAAGTGGTATTGAATTACGAGGTACGGCCTCAATGTGGATACACAAACGGAGTTTATGGCACGACTAAGTGATTGAGAATTAAAGTATGGGCCGAATGGCTAGCACGACTCGATAAGTTGACGTTGTTGACACGAGAAGGGTCTAGAGGCAAGATAAGTAAGTTGTTGGTGCAAGGCACGGTGATGGTCTAGAGGCACCAAATATGCCAGGCATCTATGCTCTAAAATTATTTCTAAGGCAAGAATAGAAATACAATCATAATAGATTTATGTTGCACAAAGTAAAAGATCGTGTTGCTTTTGTATGGGTGGGCGAAGAGCTCATTATACCAGTACAGTGAGTACTGACACCACACAGTTTTCATGTACAGGCACAGGTAGAAGCTCGTTGGCACGGAGCTCACTTGGATGCGACGAGGCACGGAGTTCCTTGGCATTTCGAGGCGTGCAGCCACATGGAGTTTGGACTTATACTGGACATAATGTATGGACATTGCCTATCTGAAGCATCCGTGGCTCGTCAATTATATTGAAAGATGAGAGAGAGCTGAGTGAATTGTAATCAAAGAAAAAAGTGAGCTGAGTGAGTGATTATAACTTGGCTTTGTGCTGCCTTTGTAATCTATGTTCATTATCAATAAAGACACTCATTTTGTATAAATGCTTGTGTTGCATCATATATTCAATATTTCTTCTCGGGACTTCTGTGCAACGATCTCGTTGCAAGCTGTTGTAATCGCCGTTATGAACCCCGCCTTGCACGAGCGCAATCTAGGCTCGTGCAGCACCACGCTTTAGTGAGGACGATCGGTCCTACAGGATTGGGGTGTGACACGCGTCTACCATGTTTCTTTAGAACTTTAGACAGAAGAAACTTCTTCATTCTAGTAACATATACCAAATCTGTGAACGGGAATTGAATGTAGTCCACATGGAAAAGTAAAGATACCTCTATCACCAGCAAACTTCGTGTAAACACACTACTCAGTCCTGCTAATCTTGTAGCAAGTTGACATGATGACAAGGTTTAACTCTTTGAGCCACAGATTAGGAGCTTACATCTGGTCGTACATAGATTGACCAACTGCAGACTTTGTCTTCAAGACCTGAATGAAAAATACATCTGGCTGTTGCTTGTGAATCTTTACTGTCATATCTCTATCCAGAATGTAACTGTCTTAACATCCTTCATTCCTTCAGATGAAGAATCAGCTTTACTGTATTGAAGTCCCGACCATTGTTGTTTTGTCAGTTGATACTTAGTAGCTGCTAGAACATTTGTGTCAAACTCATCAATCTCCTGTTATGAGCAAACCCCTTCGGCTACCAGCCTAGCCTCGAACTATCAACAGTTCCTTCGGCCTACGTCTTTGTCTTTTAGAAGAATAGATAAGTATAGCTCCTTCAGGAATATTAACAACATTTAAGTGAAGTTGAATGTTATGGAGTCAATCTCATTATTGAATCCCTCATCCTAAAAGATCTATCTCTGGTCTTTATCGCCTCATTAGCCTCTATGTAATGGATGATAAACTCATCTCTGAAATGTTTCAGCCTTCTCACCCACCTTGCAAGGAGCTTAGCGATTTACTGGTTCAAGTGTTGTCTCACAAGAACAACCTTCTCCTACACTACTTCTCCTTTAAAAGTACTTGCTTCTTCGGTACCATAATGTTCTCCAGAACATCCACAAGAATAATATTCTTGTTCCTAGCTATCCCGTCTTCAAAGAATTTTGCGTCGCAAGACTCAATTAAATGATTGATACAATATTAAGAGATCTCCGAGCATAGCTTTCAATAGCATCTCCCAGAAATACTGTCTTTTTGGTCTTCGTCCCTGGCTTCTGAATCTTGATATCCAGAAGCTTCATGTACCAGACACCCCCACACTTGAATGATATCCAAGTTAGGTCTAACCTTGAACAAGTGTTAATGAGAATTATAGTTAGATATACGAATGGTACTTTATTTAGCAATAAACATAGTCGTACACACAATCTATCCCCAGAAGCATATCGAAAGTTCCACAGTGTTGATATCACCATCTTTAATAGCGTCCTGATTTTCCTTTTTGAAACTCCATGAATTAAAGATACTACGGAGCAGTTTCATACCGAATTCCATGTTCATAGCAGAACGATGTGAATCTAAAAAATGATACTCTACTCCTTAAATCAATCATATATATATATATATATGTATATAAAGATAGTATAGAGCAGTTATTTCATAGCCAATTCCATGTTCATAGCAGAACAATATGAATCCAAAAAAGGATAATCTATGTCTCAATCATTTCCATGAAGAAGTCATTTCATAGCCAATTCGATGTTCATAGCAGAATGATGCGAATCTAAAAAATGATACTCTTCACCTTGATCACTTCTAAGTCTTTTGAGTAGTCGACCGGTTAGATGTTCAGCTTCAGCCTTGAAGTCCCTGAACTTCTCGAAAGCTCCATTCTTCGTCTTGAAAAAACATATGCGAACATGAACTTCGAGAAATACTACAACCCGGCATCTGCGTAGAATTAATAAAAGTCAAAGATATCCGAGTGTACCAATTCCAGAAGATATGTACTTTAGTTCAATCATCTGAGCGCTTTCTGACAGTCTTGTCTCTGCACAGACTCCATAATCCCTTTATCTCCTTACCCCCATAATCTGGAGATAAGGCCATGATTGGACATCTTGAGACTGGTTCTAACATAGAAAAGCTCTCAGTCCATTCTTTAAGAGCTCACTAAAGTAACTTCATCGACATAAGCAGAAGTTCAAACATCCCTTCAGAACTGAACATCTTCTCGAAGCATATTCCTCGCCAAGAAATTGCCATCTGGTTAGTACGAATGTCCATCTTCAAGTCTGTATCAGACAACAGGCTTTCTGAGATCAAATCTTCAGAAATCTCTAGCACATGCAACACGCATTCCAGTGTGCTTGCCAGTGGTCCAGAACCACTGTCTTGATCTTCATATCTTCTGCTAGATATATGTGTGCCATCGAGACCTTCTTCATAACAAGGCTCATCCTCGATGAACAACTCCTTCGAAAGCACACGCGGCTAGATGCACTAGTGCCCTTCCACTGGCCATCTACCCTGCTAGATAACTCAACCTGTACAACAATAGAAACCAATTTAAGTAATCAAAACAACCAAGTTTAGCTATACCTACTATTTTGGTTTAAAATAGAATTTACAATCCTTCTTCAAATAGTCCTCCACGCATCGAAGTAGCAGATCCATTCTGCACTGTTTATGGTCTAGAGCAATTGAAAAGCCATGCGCCTAGATATATAGGATCCTAAAAGCATAAGCAGACGGCACATAAAACTATAGACCGCATAAATCACTATGCATCTCTGGCACTACGTGTTGAGTTAGTAGACGCATAAGGCACTATATGCCTAGGCCTCCGAGTCCAGAGACTTCTATGCGTCGTCTATAAGGCACATAGAATGCTATGTGTCCAGACTAGAAGACGTATAAACCCGATCGCTGCAACAGCCTTGGACATCTTCCAAGAGGCAACTTGCACTCGATCAAATCTTCATCCAAGATTGCTACTTAAACACACTGAGTGCCAGCATTAGAGTTGTATCAGTCCTAGATAAGTGCCCCCCAACACAGATTCAATAATGGATGTGTTGACCGTCAATATTCTCAAGTTTGTTAAAACTTGTCATTAAAAGACTTGTACGGTTGTTCTGTATCTTTTTCGGATCTTGCTTTGAGATTGTTAGTCCCGAGACGTACCAAGATGAGAACTAAGGCTAGGAACAACAGAGTTTCAGGCAAGACTTTTCAGTCTACACTTTGTTTAATCCTGAAGAAGAAGTTCAGGGATTCATGTAAGAGACTTGCTCCCCGAACTTCACTAATCTAGCAGAATTAAGTTGCAAGCAAACAAAAAAAAAACTCGTTCTTCCTTGCAAATGCAGTTACAATTGAGATAGAACGTTCACATTAAAGAAGGATGAAGAATAAATAACTAGAACCATCCTTTACATTACATTCGCAGACGCTACAATGAGAAAGAACAAAAATAACGAGAAAAGCAAAAAACATCTCCTTGCTTGGGTGAACATGTCATCGTTGCGTTGTGAACCAACAAGTTCACACAAGAACTTCTGGAACGCTCTGGGTCACTCTCGGGAAGACTTGGAACTCACATGAGCCGAAGCTCACTAAGGTGCTTAAGCCTCCTCGGGTGGACGCATAAGCCTGCAGCTGCCCCATAGTCCCTCTGTAGCATAGTGGATTTTCTCTCTTCCAACTCTCTCAAAAGAGATGAGTGCTGCTCTATTTAAAGAGCAGGTTGGCACCTATGGACGCATAAGATTGCTTATGCGTCCATACGTGCCAGTCAGCCAAATCCCACAATATTCGCTGCACAGAATACTATATGCAGACACAATAGCAAGTTGTATACTCTGCTGTATGACCTGTCACGTCAGTCTGTACGCCAAAAGTAGCAACAGCTGACAAGACCGACAGCGCCAAAAGTAGCCACCTACAATTAGGCGCATAGCCCTTAGACGCATAATGTCATAGACGCATAGCCCTAGACACAAAGCTCCTTGACGTATAGCTCCTGGACTAATAACATTTGACGCATAGCCCTATACGCATAGTACCGAGCCATATAGCGCGAGGCCGTATATTGGCATGGCCGCTTATGCGCCTAGACGCCTTGCTGCATAGATGCCTTGCCGTATAGCGCCAACCGCATGCGCCTGAAGCAAGCAACCGTGCATGCAACTCGCGCATAAGGGAGCGCATGAGGCCATGCTACGATGCTGACATGCTAAGTACAAAGTATGCCATTAAAATGCCACTTTACGCCCTTAGCCCGAGCCCGAGTCACTAAGCCTCTGCGGGGCTTAGTTCCTAAGGATTCCCAAAGAGAGTGACAAAATAATGTTGTTCTTAGTGACTTACACTTAACCCTCTAGGAAAATCAACCCACATGGGCCACTCAACCCATGTGCATACTCCAACATAAGCATAGCTTTATATTGAGATATGCACCATGGTGGTTTTCTAAAGTTGGCCTAAAAGTTTCCAAAGCCTAGTGAAACCACCAACAAAAGCTATTATAAACCAAGGAAAAATACATTCTTTAGACAATCAAAATGTTTAAAGTGAAGAAAACATTTCCTGATCATACCAAGAAACAGAATGAAAAGCATATCATACTTGTACCCTGTGTATCCATGAAATCTCATTCCATATCAAACAACCAAATGAAATTAGCATAGCCAGAAATCACTCTGAGCATATTTAGCCAAAATCATAACATACTTCTGTAAATTATAAACAAGACGATGAATGAAAAAGAATAATAGAGGACTCCACTAATACAAAACTGAATGTAATAAATCATAAGGATAATCTCTTAGATTGTTGGATAAATGTTCCTTTATCATCCTGAAACATAGAATAGCAAAATAATAAAAAGTCAGAGTTACCGGTCTACGAGAAAGTAATGCACAAAGCATTGCCCCAAGAGACTATTTGAGGTCTATGTGCAGACTTTATCTCGAATCATCCTAGTGGTAAAACTCCCTTGATATTGGCTTCTCGTTGTTACACACAACTCCGGGAGAATGATCTGAACTTAGCTTTTGCCCATAGTAGAAGAGATTTCAATGGAGATGATAGAAGGAAGGAGGATAAATTTTCTTTCTATTTTTAATGTCTCTTCAACAAAGGAAAAAAATACTAGCAATATATAAAAAGTAGTGGTTTGAAGTATATGATATAGAATGGAGCTGCTCCAACTCAGAATGCTATACATTTCATTAGAATATAATAACTATTTTTTGGATTGCATTGAAGGCCATTCATTTGGAGTTTAATAGGAACAATAGCTGTGGTGAATGAATGGTAATAAGAATAATGAGATGAAAAGCTTGGATGTGAAGGATCGGTTAAGAGTCCATATAGATGGATAGATATATAACAAGTCCCCAACCCCAATAGTAAATAAGATGTAATGAGAATTAAGGACTAATTAATAGCCATTTGTCTCATAATCATTTGAGCAATTAAAGGCTAATAAGTTTTGTAACGTTCGGAAAAGGAATTTGATTTTTTTTCAAATATCATAAAACATATATATAAATATATATATATATATATATATATATATATATAATATATATATATATATATATATATATATATATATATATATATAGAAAGACGGAACAACCACAATGCTAGGGTTTTCTCCCGTAAGAGGCGACTCTAGCGAGTTTGGCAGCACAGACATGACATGGGACCTTGGCGCTCCCGTACATGGTGGCCGGTCGGCGACGCTTTGGTGCCTTTGGCGGGAGGGCTACCACAGGAGGCGGGGGCGGATGGACAACTGTCCAAAGTTGAAAATGGATGAACACGGGGGCGCGACCATGGGAAAATCGGGGAGGAAAAGCTGAGTACGAAAACAAAAACTTCGACACAGATCCTTGAAGTCGACGTGTACGGCCTCGTCCTGTCATATGTAAATCTAAAAGAAATAAAAAATGATGTGATGATACAAATAATCAGTGCAAATCTATAAAAATTAACTAAAGGTGTGTTGATACAATAATCAATGCAGATCTAATAGGTATCTTCTTCAACTTCTTCGTAATCAGAATCTTCTTCATCTTCATCTTCATCATTTTCACTATCACTTCCACTTTCACCTTCATCTTCAAATTCTTTCTTCTCATCTGATACGTCCTTTTCAGACTCCTCTACATGAGGTAAGTCCTCTATGTCAAGCCCTTCGTCAACTATCATCCTCTACAGTAATGTCAACCTCCATGTCATCAACGCCGGCTAAACTCATATAGTTGGTTGAGGCATGACTACCTCATCCTCCTGGTATGCTTGATCTCCAATATATGTATTTTTTGCTTTAGTTTTGCATACAGCCCACCAATCACGAGTAGTGCGTCGTCGACTAGGATAATTTGTGTAGTACACTTGGACCGTTTGACTAGCAAATACAAACGGTTCAAAACCTATATTTTTTTCCGTGTTTTATGTCAATAAATCCAAACTATTTTTCAATTCTCCATCCTTGCTTGGGTGTTGTGTCAAACCAATCACATTTGAAGAGCATAATTTGGGTATCAAAAGAGTAATCCAGCTCTACAATATCTCTTAGAACACCATAATAGTCAAATTTTGGATCGACGTCGTAGACTGAACCCCTTACACAAACTTCAGAATTCTTTGTGTAATTAGCCTCCTCATCGACAAATGAGTGATTGATAGGCTTATCAGTGGTTCTAAATTTGAAGCCATTGATGGTATATCTATCCCAATATTTTGCCATCTTGCTTGGTCGGATAGCTAGTGCTCGAAGTCTTTCGTCGATCAATTGTGTGCCAGGACAAAAAACCTAAAACATCACGTATCATAACGTCATTAGGACAAAAGCCCTTCCGTCGGTCAATTGAATTTGGAATAGTTAAATAATACTAATCCTTACATAGTTATGGAACCACGACAAAAATTTTCTGTCAACCTTTGTAGTAAGATCATCATCAATGCTAGGTCTCTCCATTTTTATCTCAGGTCTAAAAATACTATGATAAAAAAGAGAAGTTATAGAAATTTTTACAAGTATATCGCAAAATTGGAGTATAACAGAGCATAATTATGTCTCTTATCTCTATATATTCCATCTCCTCTATACCACTATTTAGGCAGATGTACCGATGAGCGGCTTCAAACTCATCGTCCTCCAACCACCGTAACTCAGAAGCACTTGTACGCTTGCCACCAATATTGAAGATAACGCGGATTCTACGATTCGGTTCATCGACCTCACCTTCATCATTTCTTGGTGCTCTATTCCAGTTTGTTCTAACATGAGTGTCGAAGTAGATTGAGCAGAAGTTTGAGACCTCCTCAATAATATATGCTTCGTATATCGAAGCTTCTACATGGGCCGTATTGTCCACATTCTTCTTTAGGTGATGTAGATATCTATAAATAATATATTCAATATTAGATCTGTTTGAATAAAATAATTATTAGTACCCGATAATTAAATATTTTATACCTCTCAAATGAATACATCCATCGATAATGGACGGGAGCACCGATACGTGCTTCGTATGCAAGATGAATCGGCAAATGTTGCATACTATCAAAAAAAGTCGGAAGGAAACACATTTTCTAACTTGCACAATGTCAATACAATCTTCTCCTCAAGTTCAAACATATATTGTACCGTCAACTTACTTGAACACAAATCTCTAAAGAATATAGATAACTCGGCCAGCGGACCCATACTTGAGAAGGCAGCATCTCTCTCAGAGCGATAGGAAGTAAACGCTCCATGAACACGTGGCAATCACGACTCTTCATCCCTATCAGCTTGCGTTCGTTGAGATCGACACATCTTGCCAGATTTGACACGTAACCTTCAGGGAATCTCAACTTTGTAATCCAATTGCATATTATCAATTTATCATCCCTACTCAGTGTAAATGGTGTTGAGGGCTTGACCTAGTTACCATTGGATCTTCGTGTTAGATGCAACTCTGGACGCCTGTAACTAATTTCCTAGTCCTTTCTTGCTTTGGGATTGTCTTTCGTTTTTCCTTGATATCCATCATCGTATTGAAGATGTTGTCGAATACATTTTTCTTAATATGTATCACACCAAGATTGTGTCTTATGAGATTGTTCTTCCAATAAGGTAAGTCCCAAAAGATACTCCGCTTCGTCCAATTATGGCTATGTCCGAATCCTTCTAAGTAATGGTGTAGCCCCTTCCCGAAAATTTTTGAATTATTTTTTTCTATTATTATTTGATTTAAATGGTAATTTTTAGATTTTATAAATAATATTTAGTTAATTATTACGGTAGATGACTTTAGCCATGGTTGAGTTTTGGAGTACAAGGTGACTAGGAATCATGGCACGGATAGTGTAGTTGTGTGCCTTGACTTGTGCTTTAGCTAGGGTAGGAAAGACCCAGCCATAAGAGTGTCCTAACTAGAAAAACCCGGCCAAGTTGCGACTTAATCCTTATCGAAGATTTATTTACTTATTAATTATTATTGAGTTTTAGGGAACCCGATTGTAGCGAACTAGTCCAGATTGGACCCAAAACAAGCCCAAGCCGATATAGTCATGCGGTACGTCCAGCGACATTCGTGTTGCTGTATTTTGGTGTGATTATGTTGTACTTCGTTTTAACGATCTAACGAATATTTTCTAAATATTCGTTAATTAAATGTTATAAATATCAATATTTGATGATATTTGTATAAAGTGGGTCATTGTACATTTTGGGGTCATGGGACTGTACTTAATGGTATATACACCATTACTGGTTTATTGAATTTTGTTATTACTAGTAATTATTATTATTTTATTATCAATATAATTGAGGTTATTATTAAATAATACTATTTTATTATTATTAGTTATAGGTGTGTGAATATATATGTATATACATATATATATACAACTCTACACCCCCCTCCATCCCCCTCTATCTGATCCTCCCCTCCGCCCCTTCAGCCAACCCCCTCCTGCTCCACCCACTTCTCTCCGACCGGGCATCCGCCCCTATAGCCGCCCTCTCCTGCTCCCTTCACGCCCCATCGCTGATCCTTGTTCAGTCACTAGCTACCCCCCTCATTATAGCCCTTAGCTCCCCCCTTACTCACCCGAGCACGCGGATCCAGCGTCCGCATTGGCAGGCCCCCACGCTCCCGCGCTCGTCAGCCGCTCCCACCATCTTCATCAGCCGGCAACCGCCCATCTTCATCAACCCCCACCCGTCCACCTACCTCTTCCAGCTTCGCTTCGAGGCTCGAACGAAACTGTCCTACCCTCGGAGGGGTTACCACCTGCGGTGCAGGCTTGGGAGACCCTTCGGTCCATCCGCCCCTTCCCACTTCGATACAAATTTCGAACGGAGCAGCACTCTCCTCGGGAAGGTCCCCGTACCAAACATAGCAGGCCACCATCATTTCAACGCTGTCACGCGTATAATCCCTTCACCAGCAGCTTCTTCCGGTGGGACCCACTCCAACCCGGGTTTTTACGTGCCCAGAAGCGTAGATCAGCACTCGGGTGGGGCCCACTGTTGCGCTTGTCACGCGCCTGGCCTTCAGCATGCGCACTCCCGCTCCTTAATCCACTCTCAGTCGGCCGGGCCCACTCCGGACCATTCCACTTCTTTTTACGCTCAGGATTCCATTCCTGTGTACTCCCTCCAAGTTTTTCCATACGCTCCTGGTGGGCCCATCCCCCGGCCTATTCTCCCCGAGCAGCACCCTCTCTACGCCTACCCCCTCGCCCCTCCATCTACGCTCCCAGCCTCCCCTTCGTCGTCCTTCCTTCCACCCATCCCTCCATGCTCGTCGACCCCCTTCACCACCTCCATTCATCCCCTCCCGCCCTTTCCCTTCCTTCTCCTTCTACCAGCCTCTCTGCTGACCCCTAGCCCCGACCGCCCCCTCTGAGGCCTTTGGCTCCCCCCATGTTTCTCCTATCCTTCACCTCCTTCCTCAGTGATTTCGGTAGACCGCTTCCCGGATCCCATCATTATTACCCCAGGCTAGACCGAACCAGGAGACCCCGCCGAGGTCAGTCCGGTAGCTCTAGCCATTGGTCCATTGGTGGTGCCTCCTTCTGCGTGGGCCGAGCTTATTCCTTGGGAGACCCCAGTCGACCGGCCCCCAACCTCCGTGCATCCCCCTGGCAGCCCCTCTGTCATCCCCACCCGTCCCGAGCGGATCTCCTCCTCGTCTGCTCCCCCTTCCTCTGGTGGCTTTACCACGACCACCTCTCCGCCCCACCCCCCCATTGACCTTCGCAGACAAGCTACGCCCGGACCTGGCGCCAGCCAAGGCTTCCCTCGTTTCTGACATTTTTTTCGGACATTGAGTACTCCCAGGATTCCTCGGTGCCCTCGGTTCTGTTCACTGACAAGGAGATGTCCTCACTTTCGAACTCATTCCCCCACACGTTCATACTCAAATTTTCATCTGGTTGCCCCAAGCTCTCGGGTGCAAGAGACGGTTGCCAGTTAGAGACTCTCAGCGAAATATCGCGTAGCTCCCCTTGACCCCAAACACATCTTTCTTCACCTCTTTTCCGAATCAGACCATAAGACAGTCTGGTCCAAAGGCACATGCAGGATCGACTCCCACCAAATGAAGATCATCAAATGGCAGCTAGCTTTAGTACTAAAGAAGACTCAGCGACAGTCGCCGCCTGGATCACTCTGTCTAACCTTTCCCTTATCTGCTTCGTCCCTGCGGCTCTCAGGCGCATCGCCAACTCCTTCGGCACGTACGTGGCTTCAGCCCTTGAGACCAGCAACCTCACCAAAGCCCACTACGTCAAAATCTGCGTGGAACTCGACCTTACCATCGAACCACCCAACTTCATCAACATCGAGCTGGGCAACCGGACCCACACCCAATGTCACTTCTCGTTCCAGAATACGTATTTTAGACATATACCACGTTAATGTTTATTTAATATTATCATGTATTGTTCTGCAATTAAACCTCTTTAATTTCATGTTAATTAATTTTTTGCAATTTTCTGCATTTTATTTTGTTTTATTTCCTACTTTATACTCTGTTTAGCTATACTTTGGGTTCGGCTTGGATTAGTGTAGTTAAGTATGTTGGTTCAGCATGAACCGAACCAAACCCCCACCTACCACCACCCCTTTCATTTAAAGCCATCCCCTTTCTCTCTCTTCATTACTTCACCATTAATCTTCTTCTTCCTCATAACTCCACCCCCACCTACCAGCCGCCAAGGCAAGTGCCAAACTTGCTTCTTGATGGATCACCATTTTTATTGTTCCATCATCTTTCTTACTTGAGCTTAAGTCTCTTTAGTACTTAGCATTTCCAATTTCTATGGTTCATTTCTTGTAGATCTAAGTTTTGTGCATTTTTGGATTTCTTAGGTTTTGATCTAGTAAACCGTGTTATCTTTAAGTTTTGACGGTTCCATGTTGTAGATAATTTGTTCTACCCCATTTTGACCTATGGAAGTTCAGATTTGGGCTTGGAATGAAGGATTTAGAGAGCTTATAAGCTATAGTTTACATGGTTCTGACCTTAGAAAAATTCGGAGAAGAAGAACAGATCCTGGCCGCATGATAGTGCTTGGCTGCATGAGTCTTCATACGGCAAGTCATCCTGGCCGCATGGGCTTAGTTAGCCGCATGGGCTTTAGTTAGCCGCATGGGCTTAGATAGTCACATGAGCTTATCTGCCGTATGAGTTTTTAGCTGGCTGCATATGCACTCAGTCCTTTAGCCGCATGAACGCCCATCGAATTTCAACCGCATGGCACTGAACATTTCCAGCCGCATGGAGCTGGATGTTTTTCAGCCGCATGGCGCTGATCATTCTCAGTCGCATGGCGCATGAGACGGCGCATGAGACTTCTTAGCCGCATATAGGCTTGCACCTATTTCTGCCGCATAGAATTCCCCCTGGCCGCATGTGCGAATGTTGCCCATAGCCGCATAAGACCCCTTTAATTTCTAGCTGCATAGGACTTTACGAATTCGGCTGCATGAGACTATTTTGGTTTCGGCCGCATGAAATCATCCTTGCCTAGCCGCATGCAACCCATTCATTTTCCAGCCGCATGAATGTTGGCCATAATATTTTTGGCTGATTCTTGTTTCAAATTGACATTGGTTGAGATTGAGTGACATTTATCACCATTTATTGATTGATTTGGCATTTGTTAACATTAATTATTGTCTTGGCATTAATAAACGAGGATTGTTATCTTAATTTAATAATTGATCATGCGTTCCTAGTTGGGACTAAGAGACTGGCTAGTCGTCTTATTAAATTAAATGAATGAGACACGTTCATATAATTATGAACTATTGTAATCGACTGGCTGATCTCGAATATTGGCATACAGGCACATGCAGGCTTCAAATTATTTATTTATTTAGTTTTTATTTATAAAAGGAGCATGTATACTTTATGGTCAAGGCATGATTATTTGTTGTTAGTTTTGATTGTTGCATTACGCTATGTAAGACCTACAACCTAACCGCACGGGCATCGTTGTAGAGTTGTACATATCGTACCACGTACGAAAGTACTCATTTGAATGACCATGACCCACGACATGGGATTTCATTCAACGTAGAGACTACTAAGTTAAATAAAATGATCATTGCATGGAGAGAATAGATTCCCGAGTTCTTACATGGCAGCCCTCTTGGGACTAGTAGTGCCCGACAGGCCGGTTGGTCCCCACAGATACTGTAAATCTACCACACGGGTAGGAAGCGGTATCTGGTTATATTATCTATGGTATATTTTGTATTGATGACGGGCGCGCTGGGACTCGTCTAATTCATGATTGGCGCAATTGATTGACTGGGTAAACTAGCCTTGCTTGCACATAGTAAGAACTGGGGAATTTATTGCATAATTCCAGGATAACTTGGAACTCATAATAGCAAGCCGCAGTATTTGCATGGCCGTTTAAGCTGATTTGTTTATGTACTATAACTCTATTACCGAACTGAGATGATCAGAATGTCAGGACATGACGGGCCAACTTCTGTCCTTTTTTGGTTGGGAGGTTGGTTCGAAGTATCGTGATGTTATGTGAGTCCTAGTCGATAGCAGAGATCTATTATATTCTCTTCTTACTGGTTTATTCCTCATATCGTGCTCCCTTGCGGTACTTGCTATTAGAGGTCTAACCTCTAGTTTTGCATGGCCAGATTTAGAGCCGGTCCCCGAGGATCCAGCTTACTTCTACCTCCAAGATGGTCAATACTTGAGGGATGATCGCAGGAGGACTCGAGTGGGTTTCTTACTTCACCGCTCGTTTTGTTAAATACCTTATACTTTGTCGTTTGGCACCGACATGTTAGTCGGATTGTCTTGTACCTACTTTTGCATAATTATAATTAAGTCAAACTGTAGCTGATAACAATTGTGTATACTTACTACATCATCTGGCTGTATTTTGTAAAGCCAGATATCAAAAACATTTTGACTGGGCGTTTGGAACGCCTTACTGCTTTATCTCAAATGTTTTTATTCTGTTTTCTTGTTTGAATGATTGAGATAATAGATGTGAAGGGACCATAGTGAGACTTTTATGTAGTATGCACCCCCTCGTCATATTAGACAGCATTGATCGTATTATACGGTATTCATCTACACATACGTAGCTGGCTGAGTCATTCCTCCGCTCTCCAGTATTCTGGTTCTGGGGCGTGACAAGGTTTTAGTGGTGGCCCATGCAGGTCTGATTTCAGACTTGTAGGGTATTTTAATAGGATTTCCCAATCACACATGTTCCCCTTGATCTCATAATTCGTTGATTCCCAACTCCAGCTTGACACTCCAGTATTCCTTGACTTTATTGATCCTTCATGTCCGATCGTTTGATTGTTCTTTTGTCCCTTTTCTTAGGGGCATCTCGTCCGTACCTGTCAGAGCTGGACAGCAATAACGTGGATCGCAACATGGACAACATGACCAGGTTGGTCAGCAACAAGGGCCGGTACTAATTCAGGAGACTATCCAGGAAGAAGTGATAGTGGAAGCAGCAGCTGGATCGCAGTATCCGGATGTTCCACCACCACCAACAGTTCCACCTACCTCTGTGGAAATAGACACACCGGCTCTTCTGGAGATCATAAAAGGGATGATGGCTACTCAGCAACATCAGATGTTAGCCCAGCAGCGCATGCACGCTCAGTTGCAAGAGCAAAACGTACTACTCAACCAAGGGTTGCAGACAACTTTGGAAAGAGGGACAAGGCCGGATTCAGGAGCATCAACCAGATTTTGCAAGTTCAACCTCCGTCGTTTTGAGGGCACGGAGGACGCCATCTCAGCAGATGCATGGCTTAAGGATATTGAGGCTATTGACGGCGGCTAAGGTACCGACAGAAGAACGTGTGGATCAGGTGAAGTTGCTACTTCAGGATCTCGTACGTGATTGGTAGGAATCAGAAGAAGTAGGCATCAGACACCATCGCTTGGGACGATTTCACAACAAGATTCAAGATGAAGTACTATAGAGTTGTGGCGCATTTTGAGCTACAACAGAAATATATCAAACTCAAGCAGGCCGGCAAGACAGTAGATACTTATGCAGCGGAGTTCTGCAGATTGAGTAGGTTTGCCCCAGAGATGGTAGCAACGGAGCGCCAGAGGGCGATGAGGTTCCAGCAAGGGTTTTCTTGAGCTCTTGCAATTAATAGAGGGGCACAATTACCAGACTTTTGACGAAGTATTGACAACAACCCGGAGGCATAAGATCACCATTCAGAGGATTTCGGCAAGGACTGGAGGTTAGAAAAGATCTCACGGTCAGATTGAAGGAGGAGGGGGAGCAGCGCCCCAAATAACAGCACCATCCCTTGGCATTTGCATTCACAATGTGGCAATGCGAGGGCCAGCACCACCACCCAGGCAGCAGCAGCAGCAACAGAAGAAGAACCAGCAAGCCGCAGCAGGTTGCACTTATTATGGGAAGGTAGGGCACACTAGAGATGTGTGTCAGACATTGAACGGACTGTGTTTGATATGTGGAAATCTAGATCATCGGGTTACCACATGTCCCATGAATTCTAGGTCGGGAGGACCAGTACAGCAGTTTCCTGCTCTGCCAGCACCAGGGGCAGGACAGTATCGAGGACCAGCGGTGGCAGTAAGACCATTTATCCAGCGTCCGTTAATGCCACAGGCTCAGATGTTTCGGCAACAGGGACCGCCGATGCAGCAACACCAGCATAGACCACCCCAGCATCATCAAGGCAGGGGCCAGCAGCAGCACCAGGCTAGGCCACAGCATGGAAACCAGCAAGGAGGTCGAGGGCAGGCATTCACACTGTCCTTGGAAGAGGCATTAGCATCGGAAGACGTTGTGGCAGGTAACATTCTCGTCTCCTCATATCCTGCAGTAGCATTATTTGATTCGGGAGCATCACACTCATTTATATCTGCACAATTTATGACACGTCTAGGAATGGAGTTCGAGGCATTGCCAGGGAGGTTGAATATACTTACTGGTAATGGGCTTGTAGGAGTTAGTAGAGTTATTTTAGCATGTAGTATTGTAGTTTGCGGGCATTCCTTACCCGCCCAGTTGATAGAATTTCTGTTGGAAATTTCGACGTTATCTTAGGCATAGACTGGCTGAAAGACAGTCATGCGACAATAGATTGTTGTAATGGGAGTGTATCTTTTGGCATTCCAGGCATGAAGAGATTCACCTTAGTCAGATCAGAGGCAACTCAGCAAGAGCAGGGAGTGATAACGGCAATGGAAGAAGTTCAAGTTCCGAAGGTGGTTGAAGAGTTTCTTGATGTATTTCCGAAGAACTTCCAGGTCTACCACCGGTTAGAGATATTGAGTTCAGCATAGAACTGACACCTGGAACTAAACCGATATCAGATCGGGTTTACAGAATGGCAGATTCGGAGCAGGCCAAGGTGTATCAGCACATAGAGGAATTGAAGGAGAAGAAGTTCATCCAACTAGCATATCACCATGGGAAGCACCAGTGGTACTTGTGGGGAAGAAGGATGGATCGTCCAGATTATGCATCGATTACAGAAAGCTTAACGCAGCAACAGTAAAGAACAAGTACCCACTACCAAGGATCGACGACTTGTTTAATCAGTTGAACAGAGCTAGAGTTTTCTCCAAGATAGATCTTCGTTCAGGGTATCATCAAGTGCGGGTTCGGAAGGAGGATATTCCTAAGACAGCATTCAGGTCGAAATATGGGCATTATGAATTCTTAGTAATACCGTTTGGCTTGACCAATGCTCCAGCAATATTTATGGATTTGATGAACCGTATCTTTATGCCATACTTAGATCAGTTTTTCGTTATGTTTCTTGACGATATTCTCGTTTATTCTGCCAGTGAAAAGGAGCATGAAGACCACCTCAGGAAAGTGTTACAGGTTCTGAGAGAGAACCAGTTGTATGCCAAGCTCAGTAAGTGTGAGTTCTGGACGGATCACATTTTATTTTTGGGTCATATCATATCAGGAGATGGAGTAGCAGTGGATCCCAAGAAGGTAGAAGCAGTAGAGAGTTGGCCAGTACCCAAGACCGTAGCTGATGTACAGAGTTTCTTGGGATTGGCAGGATATTACAGAAGGTTTGTATCGGATTTTGCAAGACTTTCAGCCCATGACCCGCTTGACACGAAAGGATGTACCATTCGTCTGGTCGGCAGAATGCCAGGCATTATTTGAGAATCTGAAGTAGAAGTTGATATCAACGCTTGTTCTTACATTGCCAGTTGGACCCGGAGGTTTCACAGTATATTGCGATGCGTCAGGTAAAGGACTTGGATGTGTCCTTATGCAACATGGAAAGGTGATAGCATATGAATCTAGGCAGCTTCGAGACCACAAGAAGAATTACCCAACTCATGATTTGGAGTTAGCAGCAGTAGTATTTGCTTTGAAGCTATGGAGGCATTACTTATATGGTGATCGAGTGGACATGTACACAGACCATAAAAGTCTGAAGTACATCTTTACTCAGAAGGAGCTGAACATGAGACAGGAAAGATGGTTAGAACTGATCAAGGATTATGACGTAGAGCTTCAGTATCATCCAGGCAAGGCTAATGTGGTAGCAGACGCTCTCAGCAGAAGAGGCGGCGCATATATGTTGATAACGCAGAAGCAAATCTTAGAAGACCTTCAGGAGATGGGCATAGAAGTTATACTTCCTAGTGATGTAGGAGTTATGGCAAGTCTACAAGTTCAATCTAACTTGGTGAACAGGATCAAGGTAGCTCAGGCACAGGATCCAAGGATTCAGAAGCTTAGGACAGAGTGTGACTCAGGGCTCAGAAAGCAGATGCAAATTTATGAAGACGGTATACTTAGGTTTGGATCACGTCTATGCGTACCTAGTGGAGATATCAGACAGGAAGTTATGACAGAAGCTCACAGTTCCCAGTATTCTATACATCCTGGAGGGACCAAGATGTACCGAGATATCAAGCAGCACTTCTGGTGGAACGGGATGAAGAGGGAGATAGCTAAGTTTGTTTCCCCTTGCTTGATTTGTCAGCAAGTGAAGGCAGAACAACAGAGGCTAGCTGGATTATTGCAACCGCTTCCTATCCCAGAATAGAAATGGAAACATATTACAATGGACTTTGTGACCGGTTTACCGAGGTCACCAGGTGGTAAAGATACCATTTGGGTGATAGTAGATCGGCTTACGAAGGTAACACACTTCCTTCTTTTCAGAGTAGGGCAATCTACAGAAAAGTTGGCAGAGTTGTACATGCAGCAGATAGTCAGGCAGCATGGAGTCGTTGTCAGTATTGTGTCAGATAGAGATACCCGTTTTACATCACATTTCTGGAAGAGCTTGTATCTTAGTCTGGGTACCAAGTTAAGATTTAGCATGGCTTACCATCCACAGACGGACGGGCAATCAGAAAGGACAATTCAGACTTTAGAAGATATGTTGCGAGCTTGTACCCTAGATTTTGGAGGATCTTGGGAGAGCCACCTGCACTTAGTTGAGTATTCATATAACAATAGTTATCAAGCCAGTATCCAGATGGCGCCATTTGAAGCTATATGGTAAGAAGTGTAGGTCACCACTAGCGTGGGATGATATCGGGGAGAGGAAGATGCTAGGCCCGAAATTGATTGTTCAGACAGTTGAAGTAGTTAAAGGAATTAGAGAGCGACTTCGAGTTGCGCAAGATCGGCATCGTCATTGGGCGGACCAGCATCGTAGGCCGTTGGAGTTTTCTGTTGGGGACCATGTATTCTTGCAAATCTCACCTACCCGTAGGGTCATTAGATTTGGCGTTTGCGGGAAGTTGAGTCCGCGATATGTATGACCATTTGTTATCCTTGATAGGGTAGGCGATGTTGCTTATCGTCTGTCCCTTCCACCTTCGTTACGAGAGGTACATGACGTATTTTATGTATCTCAGTTACGTAGGTATGTATCGGAACCAAGACATATCCTTGATCATTCTGAGCTGGTTATTGGTACCGAAGGGAGAAGATACTCAAGAACCGAACAATTAGCCTTGTCCGGGTTGCTTGGGGTCATCACTCTTTAGGGGAGTCAATGTGGGAACGTAAGGATGATATCCGATCACGGTATCCGCACCTGTTTGACTCACAAGGTATATCTCTTTCTGTATACCTTGATTGTCTTGACCCCTCATGCTTGTCACCCTATAGATAGAACTACTTGATATCGTAGGTTGTTAATATAGATATGTTATCTGCTAGTTAACATTGAAGAATGATTGCTTGCTCAAGTATTCTTGCACCAAGATCAGCTTAGTTTTGATATTCCTATCCTGCTTGGATTTGAAATTCCGAGGACGGAATTTTTCTAAGGAGGGTAGAGATGTCACTTCCCGTTCCCGGAATACGTATTTTTAGACATATACCGCCTTAATATATTTTATTTAATATTTATCATGTATTGTTCTGCAATTAAACCTCTTTAATTTTATGTTAATTAATTTTCTGCAATTTTATTTCTGTATTTTATTTCTGTATTTTATTTCCTATTTTATACTCTGATTTAGCTATACTTTGGGTTCGATTTGGATTGGTGTAGTTAAGTATGTTGGTTCAGCATGAACCGAACCAAACCACCACCTACCACCACCCTTTCATTTAAAGCCATCCCCTTTCTCTCTCTTCATTACTTCACCATTAATTTTTCTTCCTCATAACTCTACCCCCACCTACCAGCCGCCAAGGCAAGTGCCAAACTTGCTTCTTGATGGATCACCATTTTTATTGTTCCATCATCTTCCTTACTTGAGCTTAAGCCTCTTTAGTGCTTAGTATTTCCAATTTCCATGGTTCATTTCTTGTAGATCTAAGTTTTGTGCATTTTGGATTTCTTAGGTTTTGATCTAGTAAACCTTGTTATCTTTATGTTTTGACGGTTCCATGTTTTAGAGAATTTCGTTCTACCCCATTTTGACCTATGGAAGGTCAGATTTGGGCTTGGAATGAAGGATTTAGAGAGCTTAGAAGCTATGGTTTCCATGGTTCTGACCTTAGAAAAATTCGGAGAAGAAGAACAGATCCTGGCCGCATGATAGTGCTTGGCCGCATGAGTCTTCATGCGGCAAGTCATCCTGGCCGCATGGGCTTAGTTAACCGCATGGGCTTTAGTTAGCCGCATGGGCTTTAGTTAGCCGCATGGGCTTAGATAGCCGCATGAGCTTATCTGCCGCATGAGTTTTTAGCTGGCCGCATATGCACTCAGTCCTTTAGCCGCATGAACGCCCATCGAATTTCAACCGCATGGCACTGATCATTTCCAGCCGCATGGAGCTGGACGTTTTTCAGCCGCATGGCGCTAATCATTCTCAGCCGCATGGCGTATGAGACGGTGCATGAGACTTCTTAGCCGCATATAGGCTTGCACCTATTTCTGTCGCATAGAATTCCCCCTGGCCGTATGTGCGAATGTTGCCCGTAGCTGCATAAGACCTATTTAATTTCTAGCTGCATAGGACTTTGCGAATTCGACCGCATGAGACTATTTTGGTTTCGGCCGCATAAAATCATCCTTGCCTAGCCGCATGCAACCCATTCATTTCCCAGCCGCATGAATGTTGGCCATAATGTTTTTGGCTGATTCTTGTTTCAAATTGACATTGGTTGAGATTGAGTGACATTTATCACCATTTATTGATTGATTTGGCATTTGTTAACATTAATTATTGTCTTGGCAATGATAAACGAGGATTGTTATCTTAATTTAATAATTGATCATGCGTTCCTAGTTGGGACTAAGAGACTGGCTAGTCGTCTTATTAAATTGAATGAATGAGACACGTTCATATTAATTATGAACTATTGTAATCGATTGGCTGATCTCGAATATTGGCATACAGGCACATGCAGGCTTCAAATTATTTATTTATTTATTTAGTTATTTATTTATCTTATAAAAGGAGCATGTGTACTTTATGGTCAAGGCATGATTATTCCGTGGTTAGTTTTGATTGTTGCATTACGCTATGTAAGACCTACAACCTAACCGCACGGGCATCGTTGTAGAGTGTGCATATCGTACTCTGTACGAAAGTACATTTGAATGACTATGACCCACGGCATGGGATTTTATTCAACGTAGAGACTATCAAGTTAAATAAAATGATCATTGCATGGAGAGAATGGATTCCCGAGTTCTTACATGGCAGTCCTCGGACTAGTAGTGCCCGACAGGCCGGTTGGTCCCCACAGATACTGTAAATCTACCACACGGGCAGGGAGCGGTAGCTGGTTTATTATCTATGGTATTTTGTATATTGATGACGGGCATCCCGCTGGGACTCGTCTAATTCATGATTGGCGCAATTGATTGACTGGGTAAACTAGCCTTGCTTGCACATAGTAAGAACTGAGGAATCTTTATTGCAAAATTCTAGGATAACTTTGAAATCACAATAGCAAGCCGTAGTATTTTCATGGCCGTTTAAGCTAATTTGTTTGTGTACTATACCTACTCTGTTACCGAACTGAGATAATCAGAATATCAGGACATGACGGGCCAACTTTTGTCCTTGTTTGGTTGGGAGGTTGGTTCGAAGTGTCGTGATGTTATGTGAGTCCTAGTAGATAGCAGAGTCTATTATTATATTCTCTTCTTACTGGTTTATTCCTCATATCGTGCTCCCTTGCGGTACTTGCTATTAGAGGTCTAACCTCTCTGGTTTTGCATGGCCAGATTTAGAGCCGGTCCCCGAGGATCCAGCTTACTTCTACCTCCAAGATGGTCAATACTAGAGGGATGATCGCAGGAGGACTCGAGTGGGTTTCTTACTTTACCGTCATTTTGTTAAATACCTTATACTTTGCCGTTTAGCACCGACATGTTAGTCGGATTGTCTTGTACCTACTTTTGCATAATTGTAATTAAGTCAGGCTGCAGCTGATAACAATTGTGTATGCTTACTACATCATCTGGCTGTATTTTGTAAAGCCAGATATCAAGAATATTTTGACTGAGCGTTTGGGATGCCTTACTGCTTTATCTCACATGTTCTTATTCTGTTTTCTTGTTTGAATGATTGAGACAATAGATGTGAAGGGACCATAGTGAGACTTTTATGTAGTATGCACCCCCTCGTCTTATTAGACAGCATTGATCGTATTATACGGTATTCATCTACCCGTAATACGTAGCTGGCTGAGTCATTCCTCCGCTCTCCAGTATTCTGGTTCTGGGGCGTGACACCCAACAAATCCTCTACGATAACCACATCAAGTTCTGTAACCACTGCCACTTAAGAGGTCACCTCCTAAAGTACTGCCACCGACTTCATCCAGAACTAAAGAAAAAAACCAACCCGAATAGTCTGAGAGCCAACCGAGGGAAGGACTCCAATGCCTCCAATCCTTTCCCGACCAAATTTGCACACTCGATTCGGCTCCGGGGACGACACGTCCGACATGAGCGAATCTCCATACAAAGCATTGATCCCTCATAGCACCCAAGCTCTCACCCTTTTCAACCAGTTTGACACTCTTGATTCGGAGGACGCGGAAGACCCAGTAGAAACCGCCGCCCCCCTAGACGACCTTGCGCTCACCGTGATCCCCCCATTCCGGAAGGTGTTAAACTGTCCACCGACGTGATCAATGCTAACCAACTGCTCACCACTGAAGACCCCGTAGTTGAGGCCTTAGCTATTCTAGGTCCAGACCTAGTTCGGAGAGGACTCCAAGTCCAAGCCGCGGGGTTCCCTCTTCAACAATCCAATCTCCTGACATGGAGCACCAGCGACTCCTTAATTATCCCACCAGAGAATCCTATCCTTGACTCTGCCGGGAGAATCGGTCAGTTAGCAACCGGCCACGAAGGAGCAATCTAATAATCATAACCTCCCTCTACTGAGGCAGGACCTTCCACCTCGTGCAAAGCCAAGGCCTACCACGGACCCACTGAAATTGCCACCATCCAAACCAGATCTGCCGCCAAGCGGAACAAAAACCCTCTCAACAACTCCCTTAATGCTTAACATCCTATCCTGGAACGTCCGCAGTCTGGCGAACAAATCGACGCTTAGGAGAATAACCAATCTGCAAAAAATCCATAAAATAGACATCCTCATCATCATCGAACCCAAAATCCCCCCAAAAGATTAAAGTCCATCCAACTGCAACTAGGCCTTCCAGTGGCCATAGCTGGCAGACACGATATTTGGATCCTCGGCACGATGGACGTTAAATTAGGAGTCATCCAGGACTCTAGGCCGGCCCTCTCCGGCTGGTTTGATCACCCAACACTCCCCGATCGCGCTATCCTTTCTGCGGTCCACGATAGCTGCGATGTTTCGGAGAGGAAACAACTCTGGAACGACCTCACTGACATCCATCACCTTCACACCAATTCCCCTTGGCTTTGTATTGGGGATTTTAATGCGATCACCTGCAGCACAGAGAAATCCGGAGGGCGCCCCCCCCACCTGCCCCGGCCATGCTGACTTCAACAACTTCATCTTCAATGCCCACTTAACCTCTCTCCAGTTGACTGGTAATGCATTCACCTTGTGCAACATGCAGGACGGTGACCATCGTCAATACTCTAGGCTCGATAGGGCCCTCACGAATGCCTTCTGGCACGACATGGGGATCACCACCAATCTGTCCTACCTCAATTCCACCGAATCTGACCACAGCCCCTGCTGGTAGAGATCAAAAACAAGATTACTTCTTCAAAAAATAATTTCCAATTCCTCACTTCTGGACCGGGCAACCCCCAGTTTCTGGACATCGTTGCGGAAGCATGGAACCACGAGGACTCCCCCAACCCCCTTGTCCAAGTCAGCAACAAGCTTAAAGCTACCATGAAGGCTCTGTCGGCTTGGAGCAAGCTCGCATACGGGACATCTTTCAAGCCGTTCGTGTAGCCGAGGACGACGTCACCTGCGCCGAAGCCCTTGTCGTCATGGATCGGTCGTCAGCGGCTAGAAGAGCCCTCAACCTCACGAAGGCAATGCTTAAATTCAGGATCAAAGTGGAGACTGATTTCTGGAAGCAGAAAGCGAGGTTGAAATGGGACAGCGAGGGGGACAAAAACTCAAAGTACTTTCATGCCTGCGTGAACAGGCGCAGACAGAAGCTCTTGATTCACAGGACTACCGATGACAATGGGAACATCATTACCGACCAAAAAAGCATCCAAGAGGCAGCAACGACTTTTATTCCAAACTATTCTCTAAAGAAACTGTCTACAAAGATAGATCATTCCTAGATCAAATCCCCCTCCCCATTAATGACACAGACAACGCCCAGTTGAATCACCCTCCCTCAGCTCAGGAAGTTAAAGATACAGTGTGGGCCCTGAACGAGCACAGTGCGCCAGGACCGGACGGGTTCTCGGGAGTTTTCTTTCGCACTAGCTGGGATATTATCAAGCAAGACATCACCGAAGCAGCTATCGCCTTCTTCGAAGGTGCTACTTACCCCAAGGCTGTCTCGAGCGCCAACCTGATCCTTATCCCTAAAAAACACAACCTGGAGTCATTTCGTGACTTTCGTCCCATTACCCTTTGCAACTTCACTAACAAAATCATATCCAAGGTCATTGCAACCAGAATGGCTGGTCTTCTTCCCAAGATCATCTTGGAGGAGCGAAGCAGTTTCATTCATGGTAGGAACATCCAGGACAATATTATGCTGGCCCAAGAGTTAATCACCTGCATAAAATTTCCAGTGAGGGGAGGCAACATAGCCATTAAAATCGACACAGAGAAAGCCTATGACAGACTGGATTGGCAATTCATGATCTGGGTTTTCAGAGCTTTCGGATTCTCGGAGACTTGGACCAATATCATCTGGAGATCCATCAGCAACTCGTGGTTCTCTACGGTCATCAATGGCCACGCAGAGGGATTTTTTAAATCCTACCGTGGGGTGAGACAGGGCGACCCCCTTTCCTCTACCGTTTTCATTATTGCTGCTGATGCCCTAAGTAGGAACCTGAACAATATGGTCAACACCCCCAACTTCCAGCACTATCACACATCCAGTGGCTGCCCTATCATCACCCACCTGGCTTTCGTCGATGACTTACTCATCTTCTCCTTCGGGGATGAAGGCGTGGTGGAGGTCGTTCATAACACCCTGATGAGGTACTCTAGATGTTTAGGCCAGAAGATCAATCAATCCAAGAGCGTTATCTACGCCCACCACAACACCAACAGAGAGCACGCCAACAAGCTTTCCAACTTAACTTCTTTTATGGTTGCTAATCCCCCATTCACCTACCTCGGATGTCCTTTAGTGTACGGGAAGTCCAACGTCAGCATCTTCGAGGACTTGACCACCAGAATCAGGAAGAAGCTGGAAGGGTGGCATCATGTCACCTTATCACCAGGTGGCAAGATGATCCTCATCAATCACGTCCTTTCCTCCATCCCCATTTACATCCTAGCTGCGTGTTCGTCGCCCATTAAGGTCCTCTCTTTGATCGAACAGATCTTTTGTAACTTCTTCTAGGGGCATAGCAACGGCCATGATAAGCACCACTAGGCCAGCTGGGATTCTATGGCTCACCCGACCGGCGAGGGGGGTCTGGGATTTACCAGACTCAATCACATTGCTAAAGCTTTCTTGATGAAACTGTGGTGGACCCTTCGTAGGAGCAACAACTTATGGAGCAGGTTTTTGAAAGCTAGATACTTCAAACATATCCACCCCTCGATGGCCATCTCCAACTGCAGATCCTCAGCAGCCTGGCACCGCATCCTTATCGGACATGACCTTACCGAGCCGGCGATGAGACTCTAGCTGGGAGTGGGTGATTCAAACCCTTTCCTTGAGCGATAGGTTGGAGACAGCAGGATCCCGAGTCTTACTGAGACCCCGAGAGATTGCAGGATCAGAGACCTGTGGAACCCCCCTACCGACGACTGGAACTGGGACCAGATTCACGAGTGGTCCGATAACGAAGCGGAGAATAGCATCCGAGAGCGAGGATTACGCATCGGCGACGAGGCGGATGTGTTAATATGGACCCTCGAGGCGTCGGGGGCATTCTCAGTCAGGACGGCTAGTACCGCTATCCGGGGCGCCGACAGGCCGTACCTCCCAATGGCCCACTACTGGCATTCCTGCATCCCTAAGAAGTGGTCATTCCTATTGTGGAGAGTCCTCAGAAAGAAGCTACCGACAGACGACATCCTTAACACCATCGGGATTTGCTTAGCATCAGCTTGCTCCTGCTGTTCCGATCGCCAGGCGGAGAATATCGATCTCATTTTCCAATAAGGGAAGCTGTCGAACAGGGCTTGGACATCCCTTAATCAGCTTTTCAGCATGAAGCAGGGAGGCGGATGCTTCCATGATCTTCTGACTTCCTGGGGGTCTGCTTCCCACGGCCACCAGATCGTCGCAGCGGCTGCTACATGGGCATCTGGAAGAATCGCAACAAAGCGAGATATGAAGGTCGCTCATACTCGGCGAAACAGCTCTTTCGGGAAATTGCCCGACAATGTCGCAAGCGGAGCACCCAGTGTTCCCACAGTTCGAGAGAATTTTGGTCGGTGCTACCCCTGTAGCCCCGGGCGAGTGTTTCGTCCTTTCCCCCTTCTTTTTTGTGGTATACTTGTATAGGCTTCGTCTTTTTTGCACCTTGTATACGGTTTTTGTCTGCGGCCTTTGAGCCTTCTTTAATAAATAGAGGGGGTTTTCACTATATATATATATACTTATTATTTATTTATTTTTTAAAAGACATTTTATTAAAATAAAGGGTAGCTCAGAACGAGCTTTACAAGCGGGTGCAGGACTGGAAGACACAAAACGAGCCCTGAATTACAAAGTAGTAAATAGAAAAGGTTCAAAATCGAAATTTTGAAATTTCAGAAACTGAAATTTCAAAATTTCAAAATAGCAAAAACCGTAATTTCAAAATTTCAAAACAAAATTTTGAAATTTGAAAAAAGAACGTGGGAGTGGGGCACTGCCCCTAGGGCACACGGCCCAAGGTCTGGGGGGTTCCGTGGCCCGAGGCTGGGCGCGCATCCCCAGGCGTAGCACAGCCCGAGGAGGGGCACTCTGCCCAAGGAGAAAGAGCGTGCGGCTCGAGATCGACGGGATACGCCTTCGGCAGGGTGCGCCCGCCCGGAGGAAGAAGGGGCGGGCGGAGGGGGGCCTCGACCTCCGGGGGGAGGGAGTGGGGGTCGTCCTCCGGGCAGAGAGGACGCGGGACGGAGGGGATGGGGGGGACGCCGAGAGATGGGCTTCGGCGGGGGAGGGTGGGGAAAGAGGGGAGGAAGGAGGGAGCAGGGAGCTCGACCTCCGGGCGACGGTGGGAGGGGCCTACCGCAGGTGGAGCAAACGTCGAAGAGTGGAGAAGGGAGGGGGAAATGCAGCACTCGGGAGAGGCGACGCCAGGGAGCCAGAGGCGGCCGCTCCAGATCCGGTGGCTGGGATAGAGGCGGATCCAGCCAGGGACGCGTGAGGCGCGGAGGGGGGCGGCGACGGCGAGAAGCAGCCATAGGTCGCCGCACGACCGCCTGACGCCGTGGAGGGGAGGGATCGCCTGAGACCGCCAGCGGGAGGGGAGCTGGAAGGGGCCGAGGTCATCGCGGGGGGAAAACTAAACCAAGCCGGCGTCTTCGCGGCCGCAACGGCCCACGTGGAGGGCACGCTGAGGGAGGGCGCCGCCGTCGAGAGAGGAGCGCGAGCGCCATGGAGCGTCATGGGGGGTGCCGAGACAGGAGGAGGGGGAGGAGTGCCCGTGTGGCCTGCGGCGGTGGTTGGGGGAGGGAGGAGACACCATCTGACCCGCCGGAGGCCGGGGGACAGATGGAGACCGGAGAAGCCGGAGGAGGCCAGAGTAGGGCAGGAGCGGGCCATTGCAGGGAGAGGAAACCGTTCGTCGCCGGCGAGGGAGCCGGTGGCGAGGCTGAAGGAGTGACAGGGAGGTGGGCCGCGGGATGGAGGGGGGAAGCCAGGAGGCTCCAGAGACGTCTCTGGCGGAGGGCCTAGGTGGGAGGGGGCTGGAGGAGAATCAAGGCTAGAGGTAGGGGGAGAAGGCTTCCCGCGCTCCGGCCGATGGCGTCGAGAACGCTGGGGATGGCGACGGCGTCGAGGAGGAGGTGGGGGGGAGGAGGTAGGGACTCGCGCCGGTGAGGAAGAAAGATGATCCCCACAGGAGGAGGTGGGGCGGCCAACCATGGGTCGGCCAACCGACGAAGGGCGAAGGGAGCGCGCCCTGGGGCGCTGCTTGCAAGGCCGGCCACCCGACGAAGGGTCGGTGGCGAGCAGGGGCGCTCCGGCCAGAGCTCGAGCACGAGCGGGGGGGGAGGTGGCGAGCATGGGCGCTCCGGCCGGCGCTCGAGTGCGAGCTCTCTGCCCCATATATATATATATATATATATATATATATATATATATATATATATATATATATATATATATATATATATAATATGTATATGTATATATATAAAAATATTCGTATATACGTATATGTACATATATAAAAATATGTATGTAAAACTATATATACATATATAACATATTTATTTTGGGATGACTACTCCCGAGCTCCCTCTCATTCCTCCCTTGGGAAGCCCCTGGGGCTTCCCTTCTCCGAATCCTTTCCGGTGGAGTGCGCCTGCTGATGGGCCAGCCTTGGCCGGCAAATTGCGTCGAGCTGATCAGTCGGCTTGTTCCCCATCCTTCCCGTCACCTCCCCTCCTCTCAGGCGCCCGCCCCCCTGCCCCCCTCCCCAGCCATCAGCTCTTCCCCTCACCAGGACCTTGTTCTTGCTCCAGCAGTCCTTCGCATTCTCTTCCCCGTCATGCCCCCTCTTTCGTGTCTTTGCGTGTTAGTACGGAGCCCGCTTTGACATGTCACCCCTCCTTCCCGTTAGCCGACAGCTCCCTCCCTGTACTTCAGCATTCCATCGCCTAACCGCCTCATCGGGAGGAGTTCCCGTTTCAAATTTTGAACGGGCTCTCTGGAATCGCGCCCTCCTCGGGAGGGGACCCCTCCTGCAGGACTGGCATGGGGCTCCACGTGAGCGGCTCGGCTCCCCATCTATTCGTGGCGGGCCCCCATCTCTTCAATTCAGCTGCGCGCCCCCACATGAGCGGTTCTGCTTTCCCTCTCAACGTGGCAGCCCCCCCTATTCCTATCTGATGCACGTTTGGACTCAGCTGCGTGCTTTGCCCCAACGTTGGAGGTTTCCTCTGGTAGGATCCACTCTAGTCTGGGTCTTCATGCGCTTGGCCTTGTAGTACTGCCCCATGGTGGGGCCCCCTATTCCTTTGTCTCGGACGCACGTGGCCATCCTTCACTCTTTCCTTCTGCGCGCTTTGACCCTTCGACAGCGGATTGCGCTGGCGGGTCCCTCACCATTCAAGGTTACAGCGCGCCCGGCTTTGGAGCTCGGCCATCTGGTGGGGCCCCCATTCCTTCTATCCTTTTGCGCCAGGCTCCTATTACTTCGCTCCTGGCTACCAGCCTGCGCACTCCCTCTCCTTCTTGCCCTCTCCTGGAGGGCCCTCTCCATACCCCCTCTCAGTTTTTCTTTGATCCAGGCCACCCTTCTGCGCAATCCACCTCCTTTTATCCCCCTCCTTCCGGCGGGTCCACCCCCCTGTCCGATCCTCCAGCCCAGTACCCCCTCATCCCCTACACCCCCCTTCTCATCCACCGAGCTTACTGCCCCCTCCCGTCGCCTACCCTCTCCTCACCACATCTTCAGCACGATTAGACCCCTCCATCTCCTGCCCCAGTCTCCCCTATCAGTCATCCGCCCTCCCCACTCCTCCTTCCTACCCCTCCACTGGCCCCTCAGTGCCGGCTCCCCCCTCCGTGGCTCCCAGTCTGCCCCCTGTTCCCCCGCTGGGTCCTCCTTCCGTCCTTGTCCCTGCTCGTCCGGACCCGGAGTCCCCGCTGAGGACTCCACGGACGCTCACCTTCCTCCTCCCCCAGTTGACATTGGATCATCAGTGGTGCCGTTCTCAGCGAGCGAAGCTATCCCCATTCCTGGAAGGCCTCTTTCGGTCACCCCTTCTCCTGCGAGCATCCCCCAGGAAGCACCCTCAGGCATCTCCCTCCCCCCCCCCGAGCAGCCCCCATCCTCGACTGCCCCCCTCCTCCCAGTGACAATCCCACTATCACTCCCCCGGCCGCATCCTCTCCGCCGACCTTCGCAGACAAGCTGCGCCCGGATCTGGCGTCCGCTAAGGCGCCTCTCATCCCTGACGTCAACCTTCTGAACATCGAGTACCCCAGGAATCCCGGTGCCATCAATTCCCTTCTCTGAGGCGGAGATGTCCTCCCTATCGCGCTCATTCCCCCACACCTTCATCCTCAAATTTTCTTTCGGATGTCCCAAGCTCCCTCGGGTGCAGGAGACGATAGCCAGCTGGAGACTCTCAGCGGGATACCGAGTAGCTCCCCTTGATCCCAAACACATACAGCTTCACCTCTCATCCGACTTGGACCATAAGGCTGTCTGGTCCAAAGGCACGTACAGTATTGATTTCCATCAGATGAAGATCATCAAATGGTCGGCTAGCTTTAGCACAAAAGAAGACTCAGCGACAGTCGCTGCCTGGATCACTCTACCTAATCTGCCTCTCATTTGCTTCATTCCAGCGGCTCTCAAGCGCATCGCTAACTCTTTTGGCACATATATGGCCTCAGCCCCTGAGACCAGCAACCTCACCAAAGCCCACTACGCCAAAATCTGCGTAGAATTCGACCTCACCACCGAACCTCCCAATTTTATCAACATCGAGCTGGGCAACCGGACCCATACCCAACAAATCATCTACGATAACCACATCTTGTTCTGCAACCACTGCCACTTAAGAGGTCATCTAGCAAAGCACTGCCACCGTCTCTATCCAGAACTAAAGAGGAAGCCACCCCGAAAAGACAGCGAACCAACAGTGGGGAGAACATCCATGCCATCCATCCTACCCCGCCCTAATGTGTACACCCACTTCGGCTCCGGCGACGAGTCGTCCGACAGGAGCGAATCTCCAAGCATAGCATCGATCCCCCACAACACCCAAGCTCTCACCTTATTCAACCAGTTCGACGCTCTTGTCTCGGAGGATGCGGAAAGACCTAGAGGAGACAGCCTCCCCATCAGTCGACCATGCGCTCACCATGATTATCCCCAACCCGGTAGGCGTAGAACAGCTCACCGTCATAACTGAATCCAATCAACAACTCTCCGTCGAAGACCAACTCACCTCCGAAGACCACGTGGTTGAGGCCCTAGCCATTCTAGGACCAGACCTAGTTCGGAGAGGGCTCCAGGTTCAAGCCGCGGGTTTTCCCCTTCTGTAAACCGATCCCTTGACAGGGAGCACCAGCGACTCCATAATCATCCCACCAGAGAATACTACCCTGGACTCGGCCGGAGAATCGGTCAGTCACCAACCGGCCGCGAAGGAGCAATCAAGTAATGATCACCCCTCCCTAACCGTGGCAGGACCTTCCACCTCGAGTAAGGCCAAAGACAACCACGGACTCATTGACACCGCTACCATCCAAACTAGATCTGTCGCCAGACGGAACAAAAAAAACCCCCAACAACTTCCTTAATGCTCAACATCCAATCCTGGAATATCCGCGATCTGGCGAACAAATCGATGTTAAGGAGAATAACCAATCTGCGAAAAATCTACAAGATAGACATCATCATCATTATCGAACCAAAAATCCCCTCCAAAAGATTAAAATCCATCCAACTGCATCTAGGCCTTCCCGTGGCTATAGCGGGCAGACATGATATTTGGATCCTCTGCACGAAGGACGTCAAATTAGGAGTCATTCAGGACTCCGAGCAGACCCTATCCTGTTGGCTTGATCATCCAAGACTCCCCGATCGTGTGATCATTTCGGCGGTCCATGGCAGCTGCGATGCTGCAGAAAGAAAACAACTCTGGAATGACCTCCTTGACATCCACCACCTCTACACCAACTCCCCTTGGCTCTGCATTGGGGACTTCAACGCGATCACCAGCAGCGCAGAGAAAACTGGAGGGCACCCTCCACCTGCCCCAGCCATGCTTGACTTCTACAACTTCATGTTCAATGCCCACTTATCCACCCTCCAGTTCACTGGCAATGCATTCACCTGGTACAACATACAGGATGGCGACCGTCGCCAGTACTCTAGGCTAGACAGGGCCCTCACGAATGTCTTTTGGCACGGAATGGGGTTCACCACCAATCTGTCCTACCTCAACTCTACTGAATCAGACCACACTCCCCTGTTGGTCGAGATCACAAACAAGACTACCTCGTCCAAAAAGAACTTCCAATTTCTCGACTTCTGGGCCGGGCACCCCCACTTCCTGGGCATCGTAGCGGAAGCATGGAACTGCGAAGAATCACCCAACCCCCTTGTTTGGGTGTGCAACAAGCTCAAAGCCACTAGGAAAGCCCTGTCCGTTTGGAGCAAGCGCGCCTTCGGAGATATCTTTCAAGCCGTTCGGGAAGCCGAGGACGACGTCACCCGTGCCGAAGCCCTGGTCGTCACGGATCGCTCTTTATCGGCCATGAGAGCCCTCAACCTCACTAAAGCTATGCTTAAATTCAGGATCAAAGTGGAGACAGAATTCTGGAAACAAAAAGCGAGGTTGAAATGGGACAGCGAGGGTGGCAAAAACTCGAAGTATTTTCATGCCTGCGTGAATGGGCGCAGATAGAAGCTCTCGATCCATCGGACAGTTGATGACAATAGGAACATCATTACTGACCAAAAGGGCATCCAAGAGGTAGCCACAGAGTTCTACTCCAAACTTTTCTCCAAAGAGACTGTCCACAAAGATAGTTCTTTCCTTGACCAAATTCCCCTCCTCATTAACGACACCGACAACGCCCAGTTGAACCGCTTACCCACGGTTCAGGAAGTTAAAGATGCAGTGTGGGCCCTGAACGAGCACAGCGCGCCAGGCCCGAACGGATTCTCGGGGGTATTCTTCCACACATGCTGGAATATCATCAAGCAAGACATCACCGAAGTGGCAATCGCCTTCTTCGAATGTACTATATATCCCAAAGCCATATCTAGTGCCAACCTGATCCTTATCCCTAAAAAAGACAATCCGGAATCCTTCCGTGACTTTTGCTCCATTAGTCTTTGTAACTTTACCAACAAGATCATATCCAAGGTGATCGCAACCAGAATGGCTGGTATTCTTTCCAGGATCATTTCGGAGGAGCAAAGCGGGTTCGTTCGCGGGAGGAACATCCAGGACAATATTATGCTGGCCCAAGAGTTAATCACCTGCATGAAATTTCCAGTGAGGGGAGGTAACATTGCCGTTAAAATCGACATGGAGAAAGCTTATGACAGACTGGACTGACAATTCATGATCTGGGTTTTCATAGCATTCATTTTTTCGGAAACTTGGATCAACATAGTCTGGAGATCCATCAGCAACTCATGGTTCTCTACGGTCATCAATGGCCACGCTGAGGGTTTCTTTAAATCCTACCACGGGGTGAGACAAGGAGACCCACTATTATCCACTATTTTCATCATTGTAGCTGACGCTCTGAGTAGGAACCTTAACAATATGATCAACACCCCCAACTTCCAGCACTATCATACATCCAGCGGTTGCCCTATCATCACCCACCTGGCATTCGCAGACGACTTACTCATTTTTTCTTCCGGAGATGAAAGCGCGGTGGCAGTGGTTCACAACACCCTGTTGAGGTACTCAAGATGCTCTGGCCAGAAAATCAATCATTCGAAGAGCGTTATCTACGCCCACCACAACACCGGCAGAGTGCACGCCGACAACCTATCCAACTTAACTTCCTTCTCGGTTGCTAAGCCCCCGTTCACCTACCTCGGGTGCCCATTAGTGTACGGGAAATCCTCCGTCGGCATCTACGAGGAATTGATCACCAGAATCAGGAAGAAACTAGAAGGGTGGCACAATGCCACCCTATCTCCAGGTGACAAGATGATCCTCATCAATCAAGTGCTATCCTCCATCCCCATCCACACCTTTGCTGCGTGCTCGCCGCCCATTAAGGTTCTTTCCTCGATCGAACAGATCTTTTGTAATTTCTTCTGGGGGATAAGCAACGGCAAGGACAAGCATCATTGGGCCAGCTGGGATACTATGGCTCACCCGACTGGAGAGAGGGGATTGGGATTCACCAGGCTCGCCCACATTGTTAAAGCATTCTCGATGAAACTATGGTGGAAACTCCGTACGAGCAACAACTTATGGAGCAGGTTTATGAAAGCCAGATACTTCAAACATATCCACCCCTCTATGGCCATTCCCTACTGCAGATCCTCAGCGGCCTGGCATCACATCCTTATTGGCCGCGATCTTGCCGAGCCCGCGATGAGACTAAAACTTGGAGAGGGCGAGTCGAACCCATTCCTAGAAAGATGGGTTGGAGACAGCATGATCCCGAATCTCACGGAGACCCCGAGAGATTGTAGAATCAGAGACTTGTGGAACCCCTCCACTGAAGACAGGAACTGGGACCAGATTCGTGAGTGGGCCGGCATCGATGCAGCAGATAGCATCCGCGAGAGAGGGATTCGCATCGGGGGCGAGGCAGATGCGTTGATATGGACCCTTGAGGCGTCGGGGGCATTCTCGGTGAGGTCGGTGAGAAACGCTATCCGGGGAGCCGTTCGGCCGCTCCTCCCCATGGCTCTCTATTGGCATTCCTGCATTCCCAAGAAGTGGTCCTTCCTTTTGTGGAGGGTCCTCAGAAAGAAACTGCCAACAGACGACATCCTCAACACCATCGGGATTAGCTTAGCATCAGCTTGCTCCTGCTGCTTCGAGCGTCAGACGGAGACTATCGATCACATCTTCCGACACGGGATGCTGCCAGACAGGACTTAGACTACCCTCGACCAGCTATTCAATATTGTGCAAGAAGGCGGACGCTTCCACGATCTTCTGGCATCCTGGGGCTCTGCCTCCCATGGCCCCCAGATCGTCGCAGCGGCCACTACATGGGCCATTTAGAAGAATCGCAACAAAGCGAGATATGAGGATCACCAATACTCGGCAGACCAACTCCTTCGGGAGATCGCCCGACAATGCCGCAAGCGGAGCCCTCTGTGTTCCCACAGCTCGAGTACATTTTGGTCGGTGCTATCCCTGTAGCCCCCGACGGTTGTTTCGCCTTCTTCCCTCCCTCTTTTAGCGGATTTCCTGTAAAGGCTTCGGCATTTTGCGCCTTGTATACGGTTTTTGCCGTCTTTAATAAATAGTGGGTGTTTCCAAAATATATATATATATATATATATATATATATATATATATATATGTTCATATATATGTACATATATGTGTATATGTATATATATATATATATGAACATATAAATATATATATATGTATATGTATATATATATATATATATATATATATATATATATATATATATATATATATATATATATATATATATTTATATGTTCATATATATATATATATATATACATATACACATATATGTACATATATATGAACATATATATATATATATATATATATATATATATATATATATATATATATATGCTAAAGAAAAAGAAATAGAAAAAAGGAAAAAAGAATTTAGAACCAGCGGACCCATAGCCCAGCCCACTTGACCCGGCCCAAGTCATCAGCCCGAGCTAGGAAACAGCAGGCCCACATGGCTAACCTCCCAGCCAGCAAAGGGATCAGCCCCCCGCTCGGCCAAATACTGAACAGGCCCGACACCTATGTTATATATATACGCGAAGAGAGAAGCGCGAGAGAAACCCTAAAACTCTTCGACACTCGCCGACCCTTCCCTCACGCACGCCCACCACCTGCGTGGCCATCCTCCTTCGGTGGACGACCGCAGTGGCCGCCACACGCGGCCACGGTCGTACGGATGCAGCAGAGCGCGAGCGACAAACAATGCAAGGCAGCAGCAGCGATAGTGCGTCGGGCTGACTTCGCAGCAGGCTCGCAACCTACTCACACGATGTTTTTCTGATTCGATGTCGCAGGTATACACCCAACCTATACCATTTCAATTGTCTTCAAATAGAATTAATTATAGTGCGCTAGATCACCCAAAAAATTGACGCCAAAACTGGCGAATCCCTGTTCCAAAACAGGACAGTTTCGTCGACCAAATCCCTAGTTTAGAAGGAAATTCTATGACAAGATATTCAGTATTTTCGAAATCCCTCTGAACAGGATTAAAGACAACCTGTAGGACATCAGAACGTAACTTGTAGATCCGATTTTATTGGTAATGCACAAAGAAATCAGTCTTTTAAAATTAGAAAAAACCTGTTTTAAAAACTAGAAATTCCTTCGATACGACGTGCGTCCCGCCAATCCGGGCGACGTAGTCGTGAACCGAATGCATCGAAAGGTGCGTATCAACTTCATGGATGTGTGGGCTTTGACAGAATTTAAATTGGTCGCGTGTGTGCAACGAATTTGATGCATATCCGTCAAAATTTACCGTATCGGCCTCTGTGCAAATTTCTCAATTACATTGTGCACGTTCGTCAGATCGAGACGAAACTTATGCCAACAGGACCATATCATTTTTCTGGTCCTTTATGCCAAGTTTGGTCCGATTCTGAGACAGTTGATCTGATCGCCGTTTCGCGGGCCCCACTGTCCGACTCAACGGGCAATTTCGTGCACAGCCCACCAAAATCCAAAATTGGACATACCATTGGGTTCGTATCATCAAAATAAATCTGTAGACATATAGTTTGATGACTTTTGAGACCATTGACCCTAGCATGCTTTTCGGTGCAAAGCGGGTCCAACGGCGGACACCGTTTTGGCCCGAAATTATCGTTTTGTCCCTGTGTCTAGAATTGGGCTTAAGGACAGGCAATCGTAGCTAATTTGACTATTCTGAGAATATTGACAATGTCTGTTTCATCTTTCGATGACATTTGTGGATTTTGGACCTTATGGCGTACTAGTTGATGGTATCTTATTGGTTCTTCGTGCTACCACTATGCAAGATACCTTGCCTCCCTCTACAGTTTATTTTCATGCTTATAGTTAATCTATTTTAGTATGTTATCTTTAGTTACCTTAGTTGCTATAGATTTATATGATACCGCGTTTACTTGTTTATTGTCTTGCTTGTATATCAGTATTTTCTGACTTGATAGCATAGTTACACTAGGCTTGTCCACATTATGGTTCATACTAGAGTTGTCCTTACCTGTGTCATGACTGAGTTGTACCGTATCATCACCTGTATCTTGACTGAGTCGTGTCTGCAAGTATGTGTGATTGAACTGTTATTCCTCTATTGTTCCCACAACCTGCGAGTCCACACACGGGGCGAGGGTTGTCCGTTTGCACCTGCGAGTCCACACATGGGATGAGGGTGATTTGTCTTAAAACTGACCTGCAAGTCCACATTCGGGGTGAGGGTTGGTATTCCATTGATCTCTTGTTTACTTGTTCTTCCAGCAGTTCATTTATGCATAGTTGATCCCGTGTCCGTGTTCATAGTTACCTGTCGGTAGCCACATGTCAGTCTCATGTCTAGTTCCTGTTTATACCCTGTTTATATCATTACATGATTAAACTGTTAGATAGACATGTTTTTATGTATCTTGCTATGTCTCCTGAGGACCTGATGATCTCTTCAGGTAGCTGATAGCATGGAGTTAGTTAGCGGCTCATGATGATAGTGATTACACCTGCAGGGATACAGGTATTTGCTGGTAATATTTTTTTATTATCCTCTCGTGCTTTATATTCCATGCCATGATATACTCTTCTTATTTATAGACTCATATCATTCTTGTAGTCTAATCGAACAATATGCTAATGGGCTGCAGACCATGACCCATACTTGTTCATTCTTGTTTATATGATTCCTATGGATTGAGATATAGTTTAGATTAGACATGAAACCATGACCTTGACAGCTTATACGTAGTCGAGTCGGGCTGTAGTCCGCTCGATACGTAGCTAGCTTGCTCACGAGTGCGCGTTCAAAAACCTGGTATGGATCGTGACAAGTTTTTGTGGTAGCCCATGCAGGTCAGATCATATCGTATCGGTTACGTAACTGTACTGATACAAGCCTGTGAATTTGACTAAACCCTTAGAAATCTTAATCCACTCTGCCTTAAAAATTATCCTAGAAATTCTCTACGTCCGTAAAAACTCCATAATTGCTCTTGATTATACTTCCTTGCTTTCCGTACCATTGATTCCCGTCCCTTCCTACTCCGGGGTGACGAATGATCGTGCCATTTAGAATTTATCAGAAATTCTTAAATTATAGTATAATATTGCTTGATTATTGAATAATTGGTTTTTTTATAGATACGAAGGATTATAGATTCCATTTGCCCTAGATATCTGTTGGAAGGACTGTTAGCCAGTAGTTGGAAGATTATAAGATTTTAGTGACCGTATTTTGAGGGGTAGTATGACCAAAGGTGGGTAGAAGTCCTCGAGGTTATGCAGTTCTGAGAAATTAAATTTGAGGAGATTAAGGTAATAGTAGAATTTGATTTTTAAGGCATGGTTATGAATTAGAATTTCGAGGACAAAATTATTTTTAAGGTGGGTGACTTGTCTTGAAACTGACCTGCGAGTCCACATTCGGGGCGAGGGTTGATATTCCATTGATCTTCTTTACTTGTTCTTCCAGCAGTTCATTTATGCATAGTTGATCCCGTGTCCGTGTTCATAGTTACCTGTCAGTAGCTATATGTCAGTCTCATGTCTATTCCTGTTTATACCCTGTTTATATCATTACATGATTAAACTGTTATATAGGCATATTTTTATGTATCTTACTATATCCCCTGAGGACCTGATGATCTCTTCAGGTAGCTGATTTCATGGAGTTAGTTAGCGGCTCATGATGGTAGTGATTACACCTGCAGGGATACAGGTATTTGCTTGTGATATTTCTATTATCCTCTCGTACTTTATATTCTATGCCATGATATACTCTGCTTATTTATAGACTCATATCATTCTTGGAGTCTAATCGAACAATATGTTAATAGGCTGCAGACCATGACCCATACTTGTTCATTCTTGTTTATATGATTCCTGTGGATTGAGATATAGTTTAGATTAGACATGATACCATGACCTTGACAGCTTATACGTACTCGAGTCGGGCTGGAGTCCGCTCGATACGTAGCTGGCTTGCTCACGAGCTCCCGTCCGAAAACAGGGTGCGGGTCGTGACAGATGGCCTGAACTCGGATCTTTATTTACAGTCGGCAAATCCTCTACCTCTGCCCAAACGATATCTCCAGTTAATATCAACAGGGAAGGAGTTAGTTCCTGTTTACCAGCTCTAAAGGCGTCTATGTTCCTTCTCCATAAATGCTACATAGAAAGGAATTGATGATGGCAATAACACACTACAAAATTTTGTCAGATTAGCGACGTTACATAACGTCGCTAAACTCGATGAAAACGTCGCTAAGTGAATTTAGCGACGTTTTGGGCGACGTTTTGGAAACGACAGAAAAAAAATGTGTCGCTAAACGAGAAAACATCGTAAAACGTCACGAGGGCGACGTTATTTGGTGACGTTATTAACGTCGCTAACTAGCGATGTTATTTGCGACGTTTGATCGTTGACGCTAATTAGCGACGTATATGGCAACGTTATCGTATGGTCGCCGTTTAGCGACACTGTTGCGACATTTTGGCGATGACGAGCTGACATCAGATTATTGTGCCACGTATTACCACGTCAGCATTTAGCGACGCTTTTAGCGACATTTATTAACGTCGCTAAAAATTAACGACGAATACTAACGTCACTAAAAACGTCGCTAAGTTAAAAAAATATATAAAAAAGGTTCCAAAATACAAATGGAGCTGGAGCCTGAGCCAAAATACAGAATACAAGATACAAAATACAGAATCCAATCGCTGGGTTCGTCGACCCCCTCGGTGAACACTCAACACCGGCACGCACAATACATTCCAGAATATACAAAAATATAAAGAAAAAATACTATCCGCAATGAACAATGTCAATATAATATCCTGAACAAACCAAATCAATATCCCCAAATACGTACAAACTCATATCCTCATCGAAAAAAACTGAATATCCCCAAATACGTACAAAGTCAAAAATATAGTACAGTCCAAAAATGCAAAAACAAAACTACTGATCGCCTGGAGCTGGAGCTGGACCCGGTACTGGAGGAGGAGCGCAACCAGATGACTGCCGTCGCAACGTCAGGATCGTCTAATACTCCTCCGGTAACAACAGGTAGATGAGCATGTCCTACCGTGCACCGCCGGATGTAGACGATGCCCGACGTACCAACAGACGGTCGCTTCGCAGCCATCTCCTGTAAATGCTGTATGCTCGACCAACCGCTGCGTAGCCTCCTGCGTAGCGCGGGTCATCTGTTGCAGCGCCTCCGTAGTCTCCTTCAGCCTCTCAAAGCGTGAGATGAGCGCAGAATCATCTGTATACGGCGCCCCCATCCTCTGCTGCATCTGTCACGCAGAGCTGCGATCTGCGCAAGGACGTCACTCTGCTGCTGGCGGAGCGACTCCTCAGTATGTGTGGGGCCGGGCACACTAGTGGCGGTCGTAGAGGCCCGTGACACAATGAAGGTACCATAGGAGCCTGTACCATAGTACGTACCCCTATGCATGCCACCAACGGCCCTCATTCACAGCTCGTCATCTGACTGAGCTGCGGCGGTCGGGGGCTGCTGGGAAGTGCTAGCACCAGCTCCCTCTGACCGTGTCAGCCCGACCTCCCTAAGCCTCAAAAACTCGGCCTAGAAATAACATCTATATGAATTCTCACGTGGTTGCTAAAAACTAATACTAATGCACTAGTATTAAGTAAAACTTCTAAAACTCGGCCTAGAAATAACATCTATATGAATTTTCTACGTAACTAAAAATTAATATTAATGAACTAGCATTAATTAAAACATACGTAAGTGTCCCGGGCCTTGTCGTCTACGAACCGCTCCACCTTCGTGTGCGTGGCGAAGAACAAGGTCACCATATTCGGGTCTTCTCTCGATTCAACCTGTTACGAAATTATTATATGATTTATCAGTTAAGTTGAAAGAAATATATTACTATAAAGTATTAATTATGGGTATACGGCAAGATACGTACCATATGGGTGAAAAAATCCATGATGGACCTTGATCCACCACACCACTGTGACCCGCCTGTCGCGCTTTTTTAAACTTCGCGGACTTCTCTTTGTAGGCTCTTCCTCGAATCTCCTTTTCATTACCGCCCAGTCGGCGGTAGAGATCCAACCCTAAATATGCTCCCCGGCGGTCGCGATCCTTTTGGTCGATGATCGCATCCCTAATGAGCTTGCTGGCGACGCTGGAAATATAGCATCGACAACAACGGCACGATGGAGAGGGAAGAAGTAAGTCCGCTGAAAAATCATAGAAGTACATAAGTTATAACATAACATACTAAATGTTAAAAAAAATAAACTTTTATGTACCGAAAAGTGCTCAAACCAGAAGGCCTTCCTGTCGGCCGGGACATCCCTCCAGTTGATACAGGGCCCCCCGTAGTTCTGTCGCAGGAATGTACCTAGCGACCGGTGTATGGAGGAAGGATAATACCTATAAAATAGAAATTAAAATTTATTAAACAAGTTTATAATAAATTTAAACAAATTAATGCAACAATTTTACTTACCGCCTGGTCCGAGTACAGGCCCAAATCTCCAACCTCAGATCCCCCTCCGGGCGACACGGCGGATCTGTCTCAAATAGGAGCTGCACTATGCCCCTGTCCCGCCCCCCCTGCCCCTGCCCGCAGCCTGCCCCTCGGCCTCGCCCTCGCCCTCGGCCTTGCCCTCGCCCTCGGCCTCGCCCTCGCCCTCGGTGTGGGCCTCGCCATCGCCGTCGACCTCGACATGGGCCTCGGCCTCGGCCTGCTCCTCAATAGTAGGGTCGACCTCTGGAATACTCGACGGTACTGGCTGCGTAGAAGAAGAACGTCCTAGCCTCGAACTGCTAGAGCCGGGTATGGAGATACTGCCGGCGACTAGACCGCTAGTGTATACTGGAGTGCGGGGGGATGAGGAGTCGGTAGGAGTGGTAGATGGAGACTGTCGGACTCGTCGACTCCCACCAGCACTGGAACCAAATGATCCACGTCGAGCTATCTGAAAAAATACAGAAGTATACCATACTACATCTTAAAAAAATAAAAGTATAACATACTACAGCCAGGGAACGTCGCTAAGTAAACCATACTATATCTGAAAAAATAAAAGTAAACCATACTACATCTGAAAACGTCGCTTATTAACGTCGCTAAAACAAAAGTAAACCATACTACATCTGAAAAAAAAAAGTAAACCATACTACATCTGAAAATTAAACATATTCAATCCTCTTCTGAAAATTCATCTTGTTCCTCTTCCTTTTCCTCTTCCTCTTCCTCTTCACTTCTATCAACTTCCTCTTCCTCTTCTGATACTTCTACCTCTTCCAATTGATGAAACATGTTATGAGAAACTTCGTTGAGTCCACATCGACAATATTTGTAATAAGAGGTAGTTCGTCTTCCTAATAAGCTATCTCGTCGACATCGAAGGTATTTCGAGCTTTAGTCTTACAGACTGCCCACCAATCTGATCTCCCTCTCCTCGTTTTGGATAGCTGGTAAAGTAAACTAGCTGAGCCTGGCTTGCTAGAACAAACGGCTCATAAGCTTGATATCGACGACGATAATTTATGTCAACAAGACCATGTTTGTCAACTCTCCAACCTCGACCCTGGATCGGATCGAACCAGTCACATCTGAACAAGACAATCTTACAAGGTTCTATAGCATAATTGTATGTCAGTAACACAATCTCCCGTAAGATGCCAAAGAAGTCATTGTCTGGGTCGACGTCTTTGTAGTTTGAAGATTTTATGCACAAACAGCTATTCTTCGTAGAATCCAAATCCAAGAAGTCGTCTCTTATTCAGCATTTGTTACTTGAACCTGAAACCATTTACGTAGTAACTTGGCCAGGTCTTCACTTGATAAATTGGCCCCTTGCTAGAGTTTTAATATACTCATTCTCAAGGATTGCCTCCGAACGATCAACCTAAATACCATATAAACGATGCTAACTTAATTATTATTTGCAAGTATAAATGTACAGAAAAAGTAAATTATGAAGATATCCGTACATATGCTCTCAACCAAAAAGGAAAATAAAGTCTCATTTGCTGTTCTACTTCCTCCCGGTTGCGTACGGATTGTTGGACGTTACCTCATCCTTAAAAAAGCTGAAAAGCAACGAAGCATAGGAATATTAGTTATATTCAAAAGCAACGAAGCAAGCGAAATAATTTTACTTACCCCTCTAGCTTGTCCACTTCTTCTCGTCGCAGTTGAGCAATACATATAACATTGCAGCGCTAACCTCGTTGTCATTTAGACATCTTTCTTTCATTTTACCAAATGGTTTTCCGTAGGCAGTAAATACTTTCAGCTTTGCCTCGATACCACCTTTATAGCCAACGTCATTTCTGGGAGCCCTTGTTCTGTTTGTAGCAATATGAGGCTGAAAATACATGGAACAAAGTTTGAAATCTCCTCAAGGACATATGCTTCACAAATAGAACCCTCCACCCGTGTCTTATTTTTTACCTTCCTCTTGAGGTGGTTCAACTGTCGCTCGAACGGGTACATCCAACGATAACCGACAGGTCCAGCAACAAGAGCCTCATGGATAAGATGAATCGACAAATGCTCCATTGAGTCAAAGAATGCAGGAGGAAAAACTCTCTCACGTTTGCAAAGTGTTACCACAATGTCCTTCTCTTGCTTCTCTAAACGATCGACGAGCAACTTGTAAGAACAAAGATCTCTGAAGAATATGCTAAGCTCTGTTAATGGATCCCAGACTACCTGTAAAGCCCCAGTCCCAAAATACGTAGGACTAAGAACGTAGACATGCCAGCTGTATTCATACGAAGTATACTCCAATATGGAAATCTCGTATAAATACATAAGCTGTAAAATGCAGTAGAACCCTAACTAATCTCATCCACACAAAATAAATGAATAAAGATATCATATAATGATAATGATTTGTCTTGAAATAATATGTTGGGCGGAGACAAATCCACTACCAACAAGTGAAGGAAAAAACATGAAAAAAGAAATAAATTTGGCGAGCGAAGCGAAGACGATCCAAATACAATCATCCTCGTAGAAGAAGCAATGATCACGACTAGAGCTAGAACACCTGCGAAAGACAATAGCACACACCTGGAGAGACAACCAAGTCCTCAGAGGAACGTAACAACACATAATATCATGCCATATAAATTGAATAAATATTGCTCAAATAAATAAGTCAATTGAATTTATAACATGGTCCAATACGCACCTACTGAACGAGCATACCATCCCCCAACCAAACAAGGACAGAAGATGGTAAACTAATTCACGGCGACGTATCTTTCCATGCTATGAATCCAATATGGTATCCGAATCCCAATAAGGTTCAATACCTTCTCATCGAAGTAGTAAGTCACACCTACAACCAAACAAGGACAAGATGTGACGAACTAATCCGCGACAAGTTATTATTCCAAGCTACGGTCAGATACAAGTACCCAAACCAAAAGTACTCGTACCTAACGATAGGGTAGCCTACCATTCTAAGTGAAATGTAGTTAAGAACAATCCTTCCTACGTATGGGCCCTGGCTAAATAGGATCGACATAGTTCCCCCTTGGGCATCAGAGGCCCCATCAGTAAGAGCATGCGTTCCGCAGAATCGTCAGTGGTCGTCAGTAATCATGGGTCATCAACCCCGTATCTCCAGCGGAGAGTCCGGGTCACAAGGGAAGTGCATCGAAGCCCATACGCTAAGGAATTATCCTCCCCGCCCAATGCCTACTGCGTTATATCCACAAAACAAACCACTATAACTGCTAAGTCAAACTAACATGCAATCTCTATTAGCGATTATTCCTATTGCACGGCTTGTACGTACTGGTGGCCAGCCAATCACGCACTTCTATGTCCTACATACGACACAAAACTTCGTGTACAACGTGTCAAGGCCAATGAATGCAACACACAAGGTGGTCCCTTAAATCTAGGTTTAATTTGTAAGAAAATAATACATAGCAGGAAATATAAATGAACAGTAAATTCTAACAGTTATGCCATGTATCATAGTTTATTTTGCATAAAGAAAATAAATAATGCATGAAATATGAGCTAAAATAATTAAACAGCAAATGGCAAGGTGTCTTGCCTAGTAGGACGCCTGGTGTGCTGCGATGATCAATGTGGCACAAACTGCGACTTTGGTGCAATAACTGTACTAGGGGACCTCGGATAGTGGCATGGACAGTTCCAATGGGTCCGGGACGGTCAATTTAGCTAGGGTGGACATGAAATAGTATGGAATTGGCGAGGGAATAGGATAAAAGGAATTTTAGTCACGGACTGGAGGAAAGCGAAGAAATTTTAGATAAATAAAATATATAAAAATTTTATATAACTATTATTTTTATATACTTAAAAAAATAGAGTTTTATTTAGTTAAAATAATTTAATTAATCACTAGAAAATCCATAAATGCTTTTTAGGGCAAAAACTCCAAGTTTTGTCAAGAAATAATTTTAGGCTGAAACTTATCAAAATAATTTAAGTGAAACAAAATACTTCCAAAAAATTATTTAAGGCTAAAACCTATATTTTGTAAAACTATAGTGTAGTCAAATAATTTATTTAACTAGCCAAAGATATTACAGCCATCTATCCTAGTCCAAAATTTTTTATAGAAATTATCTACCATATATATAGTTAATAAAAATAGTATAATACTTAGTGCTATTAGTAAAACACTAACAAAGATAATAATAATTTTAATAATAATAATAATTATTATTATCAAAGTATTTTTCAACCACCATTGCATACTGTATAACAAGATAAAATCACATAATTAAAATAACAACATCAACAGCAATAATAATAATAATAAAAGTAATAATAATAACAATAATAATACTAATAAATAATAATAGTGATAATAATAATAATAACAATAATAACCTTAATAATATTATTAATCAAAAAACAAAATAATATAAAATAATATATATAAAAAATAGTAGCTCTGCTGTGGACATGTGGTTTTCCTCGAGGAGAACACAGCAACCATAAAAAAACAAAACAAAAAAACAACAAAACAACAACAACAAAAACAAATGGCATTTAGAGAAGGGAGAGGGAGAGAGATGAGAGAGAGGAGCGATGGAGAGAGGGAGAGATCGGGGTGGCGGTCTGGTGGAAGAGGCGGCGGAGGCTTACGGGTGGTCTCGGCAGAGGAGCGGAGGGATCGGCGGCGAGAAGGGGAAAAGGATACGGTCGGAGAGAGGAAGTCGGGGGTCTTCTGGCGAGGGTTGGCGGAGCTCGGCAGAAAAGGTCGGTGGAGCGGGCGCGACGGAGGGACGGCTAAGGCGGCAAGGGCGGCGGAACGCGGTGGAGGAGGAGAGAGAGGCCGAGGGGGAGTTCGGGACCGAGCAGGTCAGGGTTTGGTGGCGAGCGGCTAGGGTTGTACGCGGAGATGGTGGATCGGCGCTGTGGGTTCACTCGGCTCCAGTCGACGACAAGGGTCGGCGGCGCTCCAGGCGGCGGATGGGGTTCGTTGGGCTGGAGGATGCGGAGGGTTTGGATGAGAGGCGTGGCTGGCCGTGGCGGTGGCGAATCGCCAGGGGCCGCTGTGGTAAGCTGGTCACGGCGGACGGGAGGTTCCTAGCTACGGCGGACGGAAGGTTCCTAGCTACGGCGGACGCGGGTTCTGGTGGGGCGGCGGCCGGAGGCGGCTGACGGAGATGGATGCGTTCGATGAGTGCTGGTACTCAGGGGGTTTCGCCGACGCAGCGGTCGACGGACGAGGCCGAAAGTCAGGTGATTTCTCGACCTAATTTTTTTGTTGGTGATGGTATTGGTGATGGTCTTGGCAGTGGCGGAGTTGTCCACTGGTGGCGGTGGCCGAGGGTTGGGCGACCGCCGGGGTGACGATGACGGGTTGGTGATGGATTGGTGAGGGCTGCGGTGGTGGTGACGGTTATGGTGGTGGTGAGCGTGTAGTAGTCGGGGCGGATCGGGTGGCCGAGGGGAGTCGGATGGCTGGTGGCTGGAGTAGGTTCGCCGATGGCGACGTGGGTGGTGGCATTGACACGGAGGAGTTGTCGACACGGAGGGCTGCACGTGAGAGTTAGAATTTATGAACGAATATGTCCGGTGTGTCGGACATGATTACGAAAATATGTAAATATAATAGAAGTTATAGTGGATGGGAAGAGGACACGGGCACAGACACGATACACGAATATTTGTGGGGAAATTATTTGGCTTGTGGAATTATGGAGGAGTACCTACCTATTTATAGGATGTAGGAATTCCAATTGGATAAGAACTAGAATAGTTTAAAACCCCCATTAGATAATTTTCTACTTTATTCAAATCCAAATCCAAATAAATTCTATTTAAATCTAATTAAATTTTTAGTTTAAAAATCAAATGGGATAATCAAATTTCAAATATTTAACTATTTAAATAAATTCAAAAATCAAATCAAGATTTAAATGGCCACAATAACTTCTAAATATTTTTTTCAAAATACCAATAATAATAATTTCGAAAATAATAAATATTTTTAAATATCTTTTTGAACAATAAAATATTAATATTATTAAATCTCGAAAATTATACTTCTATTTAAAATAGACCAATAAATAATTACGAAATATATGTATGCAAAAATATTCTTTACATAATTATGTTTTTCTCGTATACGAAAATATTATTTATTATTAATAACTTTTAGAAATGACGTAAGAATAATAAGCTTAGAAATGATAGCAAAACTAATTATAATTATTTGAAACTATAAAAATAGAACAAAAATGTTTTTCTAAAATATGTACGCTCGCACATATTCGCACTCGTCGAGCAAATTCGAAAAAAATAAACTTCCGTACACGACGTTAAATACGACTACGTGACGTACAATACAAAATTTTAAATCAGTACCAAATTCAATAATAAAAAAATAGTATAAATTTTAGGAGTTTTACATCCTACCCAACTTAAAAGAATTTCGTTCTCGAAATTAAAAATTAGTAGGGGTGAGAAGACACAAGGGGGTATCGATGGGAAACAATCGATAACAAATTATGCCGTAAAAGATCACGATCTTGATCATAGAAAAAAATAATACGGTATGGTCACAATCGATATGAAGGCTTAGAAGAAGTTCTAGTATGACGCTTTCGTCCTCCTAAATAGGAGAGGGCGACGCAATATAGAGTTCGAAGGAGGCGTTATCGAATACGAATACGTGGTTCAAAGATGATCGAAAATTTTTAAAGGAGTTGCCAAGGCAGTCGCGGATGGGACTCTAGAGGACAAGTTTAATTCTATATCCCCATCCACGTAGAATAATAGGCAAAAGCGAACCAAAGTGCACTTGGTTAATCAGACCATTATGCACCGGTTATGATTAGACAATAGGTTAGTGACCGCTCAATAGCATATGTCATGAACAAACTTGATAAAGAATAAGCTTGCAAAAACTAGGCTATATTAGCATCATTAGTCAAAATGGTAATACATAGGCACGAGAGATTAAGATTTAAAGAAGGAAGAATGATTCTAAGTCATACAGTCGTCCTATAGTCTTCTTGTCCATGTCCTTGGTTGGCTAGACGGGTTGGGTCCTCTAGATTCTAGGATCTAAATAAGCTTGCTAATATAGGTCACTAGGTCAAAGGGGTTGCTAGTTCATAAGGTATTCTACCCAACTTAAAGAATTAAACTAATGGTATTTTGGGACAACCAACTAGTAGGGTCAATCTCTAGCAAGCACGAAGGGAAGATAAGAATAGGGATGGAAGGAAGCAAGCAAGATGCAATTGATGAGTCAAACGGTAGATAAAATCAAGAAAAGAGGTCAAGTATGTGGATGAGATCCTAGACTTCTAATCATATACGCAGGCTTGCTTGGTACGGTAAAGTAACCAAACAATTTATCTTGACCTGCATGGGCCACCATAAAAATATGTAACGCTCCAGTCCCAAAATACGTAGGACTAAGAACGTAGACATGTCAGCTGTATTCATACGAAGTATACTCCAATATATGGAAATCTCGTATAAATACATAAGCTGTAAAATGCAGTAGAACCATAACTAATCTCATCCACACAAAATAAATAAATAAAGATATCATATAATGATAATGATTTGTCTTGATACAATATGTTGGACGGAGACAAATCCACTACCAACAAGTAAAGAAAAAATGAGAAAAGAAATAAATTTGGCGAGCGAAGCGAAGACGATCCAAATGCAATCATCCTCGTAGAAGAAGCAATGATCACGACTAGAGCTAGAACACCTGTGAAAGACAATAGCACACACTGGAGAGATAACAAGGTCCTCAGAGGGACGTAACAAGACACATAATATCATGCCATATAAACTGAATAAATATTGCTCAAATAAATAAGTCAATTGAATTTATAACATGGTCCAATACGCACCTACTGAACGAGCGTACCATCCCCCAACCAAACAATGACAGGAGATGGTAAACTAATTCACGGCGACGTATCTTTCCATGCTATGAATCCAATATGGTATTCGGGCCCCAACAAGGTTCAATACCTTCTCATCGAAGTAGTAAGTCACACCTACAACCAAACAAGGACAAGATGTGACGAACTAATCCGCGACAAGTTATTGTTCCAAGCTACGGTCAGATACAAGTACCCAAACCAAAAGTACTCGTACCAACGGATAGGGTAGCCTACCGTTCTAAGTGAAATACAGTTAAGAACAATCCTTCCTACGCATGGACCCTGGCTAAATAGGATCGGCATAGTTCTTCCTTGGGCACCAGAGGCCCCATCAGTAAGAGCATGATGTTCCACAGAATCGTCAGTGGCCGTCAGTAATCATGGGTCATCAACCCCGTATCTCCAGCGGAGAGCCCGGGTCACAGAGAAGTGCATCGAAGCCCATACGCTAAGGAATTATCCTCCCCGCCCAATGCCTACTGTGTTATATCCACAACACAAACCACTATAACCGCTAAGTCAAACTAACATGCAATCTCTATTAGCGGTTTTCCTATCGTACGGCTTGTACGTACTTGTTGCCAGCCAATCACGCACTTCCATGTCCTACATGCGACACACAACTTTATGGTACAACGTGTCAAGGCCAATGAATGCAACACACAAGGTGGTCCCTTAAATCTAGGTTTAATTTGTAAGAAAATAATACACAGTAGAAATATAAATGAACAGTAAGTTCTAACAGTTATGCCATGTACCATAGTTTATTTTGTATAAAGAAAATAAATAATGCATGAAATATGAGCTAAATAATTAAACAGCAAATGGTAAGGTGTCTTGCCTGGTAGGACGCCTGGTGTGCTGCGATGATCAATGTGGCACAAACTGCGACTTTGGTGCAATAACTGTACTAGGAGACCTCGATAGTGGCATGGACAGTTCCAATGGTCC
>JANAVB010042299.1:0-35954 GCA_029216955.1 Iris pallida
ACCATTGAGCTGAGGTGTCTTGGGCGGAGTCTTCTGGTGTCGTATCCCTTGCTCTCTGCAATAAGCATTAAAGGGACCAATGTATTCGCCGCCGTTGTCGGACCGAACACACAATAACTTCTAGTCCTCTCTCTTTCAACAGAGGCCTAAACTCTTTGAAAGTAGACAACACCTGATCCTTGGTCTTTAAGACATAGACCCAAACCTTCCTGGAACAGTCATCAATAAAAGTTACAAAGTAAAAGCACCACCAATAGATTTTATCTTCATAGGACCGTAGACATCCGAGTGAATCAACTCGAGCAACGTCGGCTTCCTTGAACTTGGGTGACTTTGGAAAGACACCCTATTTTGCTTCCCAGCTAAGCAGTGCGTGCACTTCTCCAACTTTATAAACTTGAGCCCTGGAATCACCTTCCTGTTCACCAAGTAGCTCATCTCCTTCTCGCTGATATGGCCGAGCCGTCTGTGCCACAACTCGGTAGATACATCACTGACTGCGTTCACCTCCTATGGTCCCTGTGCGCTTCCCTCCATATAGTAGAGACTGGACTTCTTCCTTCCTCTGGCAATCACCATCGAACCTCTGGAAAGCTTCTACTGACAATTCCCAAATAGACTGAAGAATCCCTCGTCATCCAACCTTCCAACTGATACCAGGTTGAAACGGATGTCAGGGACATGACGAACATCTTTGAGAACAAGAACTGCACCCGTCTTCGTTCTCAAATGCACATCTCCAACGGCAACCGCCTTCGACACATCTCCATTGCCCATCTTCAACACTCCACAGTCGCCTGTCGTGTAAGTGGAAAATAGTGCCCTGTTGTGAGATACGTACGCTGAAGCCCCTGAGTCCACCAGCCAAGAATTGTTATCGCAGGTGAGGTTTGTGATAACCTCATCACCTACGACGATCACATCGCCTCCATGCATCGAGGCCGCCGCTGTAGTGTTCTCGTCTTGCTTCCTCTTGTCGTCCTTCTTCTCTCTTTTCCAAGCAAAACAGTTTCGCTTGATGTGCCCCTTCTTGCCACAGTGGTACCACTCCGAGTTCTCATACCGACCCTTGGACTTTCCTCTGCTCTTGTCTCTGCCACCACCTGGACCCCTACTTTTGCCCTTTTCGCGGCTCTCTGAAACCACTGCCTCTGAGTGGTGGGATGTGGATGAAGTGCCCTAAGAACGTCTCCGTATCTCTTTATTTAGCACCCCGCTCTTGGCAAACTCCAGACTGACCATGCCTTCTGGAGCAGAAGCGATCATAGATACTCGTACGGTCTTCCATGAGTCTGGCAATGTACATAGCAACCAAAGTCCTTGAACCTCGTCGTCGAACTTGACACCCATCGAGGATAGCTGGTCCACCACGCCCTGGAACTTACTCAAGTGATCCATAATGGATGCACCATCTTTGTACCGCAGACCCATCATCATCCGGATCAGGAACAGTTTGTTTACCCCGGTCTTTTTCGCGTACAAAGATTCCAGCTTCTCCCACAACGTCTTTGCATGCTCAATATTGGCAACGTGGTTGTACACGTTCTCTTCAACGAACTGCCGCATGTACCCACACACCTGTATATGCTCGAAGTTCCAGTCCTCGTCGGATTTGTCACTGGGCTTCTCGGATGCAAATACTGGAAGATATTGCAGCTTATTGACGAACAACAAATCCTTCATCTTGCTCCGCCAATAATGGTAGTTGGTACCGTTCAGGTTTACCATGCGTACAAGATTCACGTCCATCTCTGCTTCCTGGTTTGAATGTCAACTCCTGACACTTCTTTGAACTCAAAGCTCTGATACCACTCTGTTGGAAACGAAGCGCGAAAACTGTTCCCTCAAACCAGAAAGTCCTGCGAGAGAACCGAGCAAAAGCACACAAACCAAAAATGCCAAACACAATCGCAGACACAAAGATTTTTGACGTGGAAAACCCTTTTGGGAAAAACCACGGGACGATCGGAGTCCAACCCTGAAGAACCTCCACTAATGGAATAAAAAGAATACACCCACTACAAGCTCCTTCCGATCCAACACGGACCACCACAATTCACTTAAAAGAAGAAATTTTTTGATTGCGGACTCCGAAGAACAAGAGATGCCGAAAAATTATTCGAAGCAATCTCTCCTTCACAATAGTCCTTAATCCTCTCTCTCTCTCAAAGATTGTAAAGTACTCTTATTTTTGAGATTATTTTTCAACTAGCATGTATCACCCTTTTTATAAGCCCTTGGTAATCCATACATGGAAGGCCAATATATATAGAAACTTCCAATATGCATCAATCATATATTTAATGGAAATCCAATCATAATTGGCTTGCCATAATTGGAAGTCCAATTATATGGAAAGCTACTATATGAAGGGTCCAATCATAAATATATGATCAAAGTAAATATGGAAATCCAATCATATATTTCCTTACCATATATATTCCAAAATAGGATCCATGCACTCCCCGAGCTTCTCCGACACACGGATGGCGCTCGTCGCTCTCCGGGGTATTCTCCACATAGGTTGGGAACCCCACCCACTCCAACATAGAGCTCCTCGAAGTGTTCTCTCTTTAAATCAATCCCACACCCTTATAATCTCTCTTCCTTTTGGTTAAATAATTGTACCCTTTAAGAGACTCTCTCCATATATTCTAATGCATAGAGTTTAGGGTTAGAAAACTCTCCCAAAAAGATCTGGACCATTGATCACAATCCAATGGTGTTAATAAAATATCAAAAAATTACCTTCAGCCTCGACACCAGTACACAGACGAAGGTATTACCGGCGGTATACCTTAAAATGGACACTTTGAGTCAGAACAATTTTATTACAAAAATACGTTTTACCGATGTACCGGTTGTATACCGACGGTATACTGCCTGAACTGATATGACTCTTTTCAATACGTCTGACATGCGCTCAAATCAGACCTCATTTATTGCCTTCGACTTCCGAGCTTCTCTAATATATGAATGACGCTCGTCGTACTTCAAAACGTTCTTCATACAGGTTGAAAATACTATCAAGCAGAAACATTTTCTTTTGTGTGAACACTTTTGGGGTGCTACTTGATTGGCTTTCTCCAAATTATTATCAGCCCATGCAACCAGGCTTAGGATATTCTGGAAGTTATGTGTCTCAGTGAGGGAGAGGAAGGTTGTTAATATAGTTTTGGCGATAATTTGCTAATCATATATAGCTGATATTGATACAATTTGGCATGCCTTGATACAATTCGGATCGACAGATACTAATCTCATATAGCTGATATTGATACAATTTGGCATGTCTTGATACGATATCAATCGATACTACTGACCGATACCGATATTAGGGGTCTCTTTTTCAATCAATTCGGTAACGAAAGTTGAACGAAAAAACCAAGCATAAAGGATGCAAAAGCATTTAGTAAGGTTGCAAATTTTATTTATCATGACTATTGTTTCATTCAATTTAGAAACTACAATGCAACAGAAAATACTTGAAATTATACCTACATGTCTAAAATATTGTTTCTAAATTTCTTAATAATTATTTATGTTGAGAACTAATAAAGGATTTAGTCCCACATTGGAAAATATAATATGAAGAGGAGCTAGACTCCCTATAAGTAGTTGAGTAGCCCATCAATAAAATACACAACAATTATTCTCTACATGGTATCAGAGCCATAACCTCAAAAAAAAAATTTTCCTCCCCTCCTTTCCCCACCGGCAGTACCCCCACCCTTCCCCCATCGGCAGTCCCGCCTTCCCCCCAGGCAGTCCCCCCCCGACTGTAATGACCCGCTCCGCCCTAGCGGAATGCCAATTCAAACGGCAAGTACAACGACTCAAATGAGCCGTCGACCCGAAGAGTTGCGTCGTCCTGAGGAAGAATCGATGCAAGGCTTACATTGGCCCGTCAAAGATGAATCCAGACTTAGACTTTCAAAGGCGCGCTCGGAGTATCGCTCGGCCGATGCGAACATCGCTAAGGTGGGTGGCTTCGATGAACCCGTCTTTGCTTAGCCTAGACACATAACAATACGGACACTAATGCTAGAATTGCTAGGCGATAACACCGCGCATGCTAATAAATAACTCAACGCACATAGCTAAGGGAATAATCCCATCTTGTATGCTTGTATAGAATATCGAAAAGAACATGAAAAATGTGAGAACTCTCGCACCGCGCTCCACGCTCGTGCTAAGGCACAAGCTTACGTGCAAGTCCCTTATGCGTTCAAGAATGAATGGTTTTCAACAATGAAACGGAAGACTATCGACATAGTCATTCCGAGTAGAGTATAGCAACATTGAAAGTCTTCTGGACTGATGGGTCGCCAAGGCAACTCCCGCACTGAGAGTTGCGTAATTTCACTACACCAAAATGGCAAATTAGGAACACTATGCATCTTTCAATCTAGAACGCTTATTTTCTGTGCCTAGATTTTGGAACAGAGCAAAAGTGTTTCGGATTACAAAAATGTTCCTAATATATTTTATTTTAATTTTTAAAAAACTTATTTATATAGGTATGCTTTTATACCGTTCCAAATATGTTTCCAATTGAGTATGAAAAAAAATATTTACCAAAATTTCAAACATCCCTCTATTTCACCAAAAGAGTTATCTAGCCCAATAAAATTTTTCAACCTTTCTTCCCCAATATTGTAAGAAGCTCAAATGTGGAAGATCCATCTCCCCAAATCCAGAAGCCTAAACCTAGAATTCCTCACAAAATAGCTTCCCCCGACGTGATCTCTACAGCTTCCATTCTCTGCTACCCCCACCAGGTCGAAGCCTCTTCTTCTTCTTCCTCTTTCTCTAATAAGGGTTTTTCGTGTCCTAATGACCTATTTTATTTTTATAGCGGAGCTTGGAGAGGAGGATGATGACGGGGTCGAGAGCTACTGTAAGCTAAAGGAGGAAGGCAGTGAGGGCGGCTGCTAAGGATGTGGCTTTCGACCAAAAGTCTAGGTCAGCCCTCTAGTTCGGCACAGACAAGCTCACAGACTTCGTCGGTGTTGGTGTCACTACAGACCCTCGAGGTGACATCTCTTTGTTGTTGTAAGTAAATAATGATATATCACTGTTTAAGGAAATATAAATCTGGCTAGAAATATTTGATGAATTAAAACAAGATCGAGAAGATATTACCTTTAGTAGATCCCTTACAAGTTCATATTCTCTTTGATTATATTATAAATTGCATGATTACTTTGCAAGTTTGTAGCATTACTTCCTTAATTTGGAGGAAAAAATAGGTGTATCATAGACTAATATGTAGAACATGTGCTATATGCATCCTTAATTTATCGATGTCATCTACGATTGATATGCATGAAAATGCTATACTCTTAAGAGCAAAAAAGGAATAAGACTGTTGTAGGGAAATAATTCTACTCTATGAGTTCATAATTGATCCTCATTCAAGATGACAAAAATTTGATCTCATTCCTTGTCCTTTTTACCTATAGAGTAGACTACTTTTGATAAACATATAAGTAAAACAAAAACACTAATTCTATATATGTCGTTTTTATATGATGATTCATAAATTATTACAATGATTAAAGAACTTTAGTGCAAAAACCTTTGTGAAAGATGATGGTGGTGACATTGGATCATGGATTTGAAGAGTCTTTTTCTTTCTCTCTCAAATCCATATACACTTGCTGACTAGATTTAATTTCAAAAACGTTTATATGCCATTGATGCTTTTAGAACCTTTTTCTGCTTTGTTTCTCAGAGAAACTGGTATAGTGAAGCTAAAAATGCATGAAGCCAGCATTGGCTGCCCTAGATTATCAGTCACTTTGAAATCTAACATCGAGAATATGCTTCTGCATTATGTTCTAGAGGTAACTACTTATTCTCTGATTCTCTCTTATTTTCTAGTTATTTGTAGGCTTTATGAGCATGCAGAAATTGTAGATCAAGGTATATCAATTCCTAGCTTGTATTCTTCAGTTACTCTTATTCTCTAGTCATTTATGGGCTTCATGAGAACAAGAGTAATATGATTGGCCCTCCAAGAATATAGTAAATGAAAAAAAATGCTAATAGAAAAATAAATAAAGATCAGCCTTCATTATTATGTGAGGAAAAAAAGATTTAACCCTAAGATGAAAGGAAAACTTAAAGTTCATGCTTGGATTAGTTTTTGCCAGATTGTAATGCAGAATGCAGATAACAAAATAATTTCTCCTCAAGTGTTTGTTTGTTACTGTCATCATCAGTCTTTCATATTAGGTTGCATAAGCATAGATTCAGATATAGATACCGAATACGGTATAAGTGAAAATTTTGTATGGCATGCATATAATTATATATACATGAAAACACATTTCTATATATACATATTTTAGGTAGTAACTAGATTCTAAAAAGTTCCAAAAATGATTCAATGCAAAAAAAATTGCAACTTTCTCATATCTCAACTATGTTTGGCATGATCAAAAGTATGTCAAAATTTACTTTGTTTTTTGTCACTTTGGAGCCTAGACACGAACAAGAAAAATTCGATACGAGTGTCAAAGAAGTATCTTGCCTTATACGTATAGATGAATACAATAATGGCTATGGTCCTACCAAGCTGTATGAGTATTTGTACAACATAGCTTTCTCCATTCAAAATATGGTTTCCTGTGGAGCTAAAGCTAAATAAAGCAGCTTCATTAACTAACTAAGAGAATTAGAAATTGAAGGAATTGAAATCTTATTTAATATGAAGTTTCATCTACCAAAGTTTGGCCGTTTGTTTTCCTTTTTTTTTAGGTAAAAGTTGACAGATATTCAATTAGCACAATCATTTTTAGCTACTATAGCGGATATCTTGGTCAAAGAGTTCACAATTTACATCCATGAAGCATGAAATCAAGTCATAAAAGTCTATGTGAAATAAAGTTGATCATGGTAGATAATAAAAATTATGTTTTTGAAAACATCAAGGGATAAATGTCCTACGTGAAAAAAAGAAAGTAAATCTTGTGATACAAAAATCCTAACCACCCTTAAGAAACAATTCACCACAAATCTAAAAATTCAACTTTCTTCTCCCTCCTCCCCTAGCGCGTTTAACAATAGTTGATTCTATATCAATATATTAAGATGGATTTACCAGAATGTTGTTAATTTAGATTTCATTGATGGTTTTATTTTGATTCATGAAAATAGTTCAGGACCAGGAAATTAAAGTTCTAGAAAGCTCTTTACCAGCGCACATTGTACGTTCAAATGGGAAGGCACAATTATTTCAGTTCTTTCTAGTTTCAGTTTTGTACTTCAAGTGGTAATCACCTCTTGTTAACCTATCGATTAATATTTCTACGATGTTTGTATTGTGATTCATGATAAACTAGTTCAAAAGTAGGGGAATGGTCTATAAATTTTTGTATCCTTTATTACCTGGGTACCAACATCAGAGAGGTTAACCTCGTGTTGCAGCTCATTTGACTTGAAGGAATATACATGACATGAACATGAACTGAAATATACATGACATGAACTGAAATATTTTGTTCATGTATAGTGGACACCTCTTTTGTATTCTTCTCTCTTGACTTGTAGTATCATTTGCTGTATTTGCAATTATAATTTATTAATGTATGGATTAACTGTTAATATTGTTTACATTTATAGGGACTAAAATCATTTGTTACCCAATAATATTGCAAGCAAAATCTCTCTTTTGTAGGCACAGGAAAATAACGAGTTACATGGAAAAGAGAATAAGTGAACTTGAATTGGAAGAGGTGTATTTATAATTTTATATTCTATCTTTAATTCTTTTGATGCTACTCTATAAAGTACTTACTAATGACTCTTTATTAATACTTTTCTCCTAGTGCAGAATCAAATGGATAATCAGTTGGTCATAGTAAGAATAAAATCAACGATCTTAAATATGATATAGCTAAGCAGGAGAAGACCATGACAGTTACTGACCAAATTATGATTTAACTCCAAATCTTTGTCTGTATGTTTTTTTTTCATTTGATGTTATTATTTGGTTTCTTGGTAGGACAATGTGTTTAACTTGATCTGGAGAAGGATGAGCTCCTTTATCAAATTCATACTTTACATAAGGAAGTTTCATGTTTGTCATCATCTTTCATAGTAAAGGAAAAGGAAAAGGAAACTTTAAGGAAGGAGCTTGATAAAGCAAAGTTCAAGTTGAAGATACAGACTCCAAGCTTAGAAATATCTTGCAAAAAAAAGTTAAACTTAAGGTTAGTGACTTCTAGTTATATGAAGATTGTTTTTGTCCATATGCTCTCTTTACATCTTGTTCCTCCATGCAAAAATTATGTCCAGAGTGAAAAACATATCCAAAAGTGAGAATCAAAATACGGTGAAAAAATAGAGTTACAAGATGGGGCTAATCCAGATAAGTCCCTTTCACTCTGGCTTGTATGCCCATGCTCGACATTATGCTCATGTCATCTTAACTAGGCTTTCGATGCATTTTACCATCATCCATTAGTCTTTGTATATCTTATATAATATTCTTGAGAATCCTGGGTTAGTCCTTTCTTGGTGACAGTCTTCTATTACTCATCCCATATGCGCCAAGTTGCTCATTTAGAAGGTGTCTTGCAACAGTATAAACTTGATTATGTTTTGCATAAGCTTAAATAATCTTCATTGGCTCTTCTCTGAATGTACATTTTCCCTGAACTAGTAGTCCATGCTCCCATTATGTTAGGCTATATGTTCGAGGTATATATACACATAGGAAGAAGAGATGATTTGAACTTTTTACTTCTCTGCAACAAAACTCACATGTATGTAGGAATGATGCGAAATCTTTGTAGTCTTATCTTCTACCATTAACCTCCCTTGATAGTTGTGTATATGCAATTAAGAACTTAGGGCAGTATCCCTGATACCAAATAGCATCATGCCATCAAATTTAGGGTACTGTCATTTGGTTAGATTATAGACAGCCTTCATGGAGACAATGGACCTCACTTGAGACGAATGGTGTTTGATCAACGACTCAATGTTCCTATTTGAGAGATCAACGACATTATTCCTCATATGAAGATGTGGGAGAGTGCTGATTTCGTTATCCCAATATTCATGGAGCCACTTCAAAGAAGAGTGCCTTGTGTTCCGCCACCAGTAACAAAGAACAAAATGCCTAATGATGCGTATCAAGGTTATTTTTTAGGCTGAAAGGTTCTAAAGATGCGATATCTGTGGAACATTTAGCTTTCTCTAATGAAGAGGTACCTACAGCTAGTATTCAAGTTTCAGATCATCAAGAGGAAGGGTCCACAGGTAAACAATTACACTTTGGTAATCAATCTATCTCAATTTAATACATGCTATTTGATAGAGAAATTGCAATACATGGTTCCTATTAAAATAGGTAGTATTCAGTTCTTTTATTAATTCTTTGCCATTATGATTTTTTAATAAGTCCAGATGGTGATGAAACTGCAGGTGGGTCAATGTTGGACTCAACTGGCCAGAGATCTCAACCTCATGAACCTTCTGGAGACAAAAGCATGGAAGAAAAATGGATGGATCTCAACAGAACTACAATAGCATCACTACTGCAGAAGCTCCCCCTTTAGATACTAATGCTATTTCTGAGATATTGCTGGGAACTACAACTAAATGACTTCCGGTAGCACCATTTTCAAGGTACCATTTTTGCATTTAAGGCATATGCTTCACTTGAGGGATGCAATAAAGGTTTTGGGGGATCAAAAAATTGGGCGTTCAAGAGGATTTGGGCTTATAATTTCTAGTTCTCATTGGGATTTTTTGGTTATTATATTCGGTTAGATTTTAATAATTATTACCTATATTTGTTATTTATGTAAGTCTATGTACTAAATATGTTAATCTCGTTATTTGGAGTAGGAAGATGGATTTGTAGAGTTACTCTTATTTCTCTTCTGAATTTATTTAACTAAATATTTTTGTGAACTTTCTGCATTGTAGATCCGATGGCCTTCCTAACAATGAGATAGGTCACAAAGCTTGAAGTAATAGTGACAACTAAGAGGAAGGGAATAGCTATGAGGAAGTGCGAGAATAAGGAGAAGATTGTTGCTCAAATTATTTTCACAACTCTCGGACATTTTTTTATCATTCTTGTTAATTTAGTAAAGATGTATTAAACATACAATATTTATGTAAGACATTTTAACTTTAATAGTCTATATACCTTCTTTTTTTTTTTAATCTATTCTACATGTACTTATGCTATGAATGTTTGCTTACTTTCATTTATATTATAAAGAGCTTTTTTTATAAAATCTCAATAGGATTACAAATATTTATCATTATATGATATATTAATTCAAGCTACATGCAGGTTTAAAATTTTCAAATAATCTTGAAATTAAATAAAAGATGCACAACTATATTTATATTATCCAAATAGGAACACTTTTCCTTCGTTCCAACACTGGAATATATTTTAGGTGTTCCAGTAAGTGGTATGAAAATTAATCTGAAATACTTTGCCATGAACGCTTTTTTGGTGTTCCAAAACTGGAACGCATTTAAAGCGTTCCAATAAATGTTTCTTGGAACACTTTATTTTCGTTCCAAGAAATTTGGTAGCCCAAAATTAGGCACAAAAAATAGGCGTTCCTAAAATTATTTGGAACTGAATTTTACCGTTCCAAAATGGCCAATTTGGTGTAGTGTGTGTGAATAAATAAATCAACGAATGAATGAATGAATGGATGAATCAATGAACGAACGAACAAGTGAGAGAAAGAAAGAATGAATGAAAGATAAGAAGGAAAGAATGGTTAGCGACAGGTGTGACGGGCACGTGCAACGGGGCTCGCTACCCACGCTGTACGGACGCCAACCTGGTCGATAATGCATTAAGGCTAAGGGTTAGCCTACGGCGCAGAGACAGCCGTTAAGTTAAAATGACAAATAAAACGAAATGGTCGTGGACACCTCCATCGTATACGGGGGAGAAGGAAAATAAGGGATTTCCAGCGACACGGTCAAGGTGTAGGACGTGCCGGTTCGGACGAAAATCAAAGAAAAATGGCTTACTGTACAGGCCTGAGTGCGGGCTTGGCCACCAGGGAACGTAAGGCCGGGTATTTCAAGAGACTATCAAGGTGTACCAAGCCGCACGCCATGATAGGTGAGAAATTACCAAGGGGAAACATGTCCAAATTGGCTTGTGATGCCAGCGACCGATGCATATAGATTAAGTGGGCTTTGCTGGTGGCAATCTACGTACAAGTCCTTGCATTGAAATCAAAGTAGTCTAAGTTAACTAAATGAAGTGCCTTCTGAACAAGCTTGAATATAACACACCAGATAATCGAGAGTACTTCGGCAAAGGAGTTAGAAAATACGCCTACGACGTGCTAGGACCCGAGGCAGGGACACGCCCTTGACATTGAAAAGTTCACATGATTCACGTTAAGTTATTTCCTATGAATTATTGACTAACTTGGTTTACTTTGGACAGGGAAGGCCGGACGGTAAGTATGGGTAAGTCGTGCATGTATTTCCATGCAATACATTGAATTTGGCAACACGAGATAGGTTATGAAATATGCATGAAACTGATCCTAAGGCAAGATTAGAAAGACAATGAATGATAGACGGTGCACGAAAGTAAATAGAACGTGTTTGGTAATGATAGCATTGTGGGCAAACTAGCCTCCCCACCAGTGCATAACAATGTACTGATAACCCTACAGTCTGCTTGCAGGATGCAGGAGACGTCGTCGGGTGTGGAGCTTCCCTCGAACGTGCTAAGGCGCGGAGCTATCTTTGGAGCCTTGGAGCGTTGCAAGGAGCTGGAGCACCCTATACAGGACATAATGTATCAGAACATCGCCATGAATCATTCCATCTTGTAAGCCACTTAGCACGTCTTTTATGTTTAAGAGAGAGAGAGAGCTTGAGCGATTTGTAATATCGGCCTAGCGCCGCTTGTAAACTTTTTGAAAATCAATAAAGAGTTTGAATTCGCTTCAACTTGTGTTTATTTACTTTCCGCTGCAAATGGGGACACTCTGTGCGACTCTATGGCCTAGCTCAAATCGGCCGTTTCTGGACATAGCCTTGTACGGGCGCAACCTAGGCCCGTGCGGCATCACGCCTTAGCGAGGACGATCGCTCCTACGGGAGCGGGGCGTGACACCGACGCCACTCCCCCGGCAGTTCCCCCCCCTCCGACACCCCACCCGGCAGTCCACCCCCCCGCCCTCCGACGCCCTGTCCCCCCCGGACGCCCTGCCCCCCCTCCCCGATGCCCTGCCCCCCCGGACGCCCTGTCCCCCCCCCCCCGACGCCCTGCCCCCCCGACGCCCCCCTCCTTTTTTTTTTCTTTTCGAAAAATAAAAAAACCCTAATTTTGGGAGAAAGATTATGTGGGTGGTTTTTCGACGACGGATTGCTGTCAAATGCTTTATTTGCACCTTCTGTTCCTAGATTACGTCCTCCGGAATTACAAATACTTTATTTGTTTTTCGTTCTCGATCTGCAAATTAGGATCTACATGCGCGCGCCGGTGTTGGCTAAGTTGACTGCACAGTCGTAAGGTCTCCGTTGAAGGCTTTACATACAGACGACGACGACGCCGACGCCGATGCCGACGATGCTGATGAAGACGACGACAAAGACAAAGCCGACGTAGACGACGATGACGACGAATCACCGTTGACGATGCTATGGATTCGATCAGTGGTAAACTGACAGCAGATGAGATGAAGGCCTTGGTTGATGATATTTATCAAAAAGATTAACCAAGGTGACCCCACGTGTGATCCATAATGATGTGGATCCGTCACCCTACAAAATGGAGAAGCTGGACAAGTTGGAAACGAAGTTGGAAGGAACGTCCAATTACTTGAAATGGTCACGACAGGCCATGCGGACGCTGAAGGGCCGTGGCTTGGTTGGCTTCGTCAATGGCCAAACCAAGGCGCCAGCTGATCCCTCCTCCAAGGAGTTTGCTATTTGGGAGATTGTCAACAATGTTGTGGCTGGATGGTTGACGGCTTCCTTGACCGACCAGGTGTCAGAAAATGTCGAGGCGATGGAGGCTACTGTTGATATATGGTAGACTTTGAAGGATATATACTCAGGCTTGGGCAATCCTATGCGGGTCTTCCAACTGCAGGATGAACTTGATAGGGTGGCCCAGGACGATCGCACCATCTCTGAGTATGCAGCACTGTTAAAGAAGTACTGGTCTGATCTGGATCACTATGATCCTCTTGGGATGGAAGATGCCCAGGTCGAACCAGCATTTGCGAAACATTTTCAAAAGTTCTTGGATTATATTTCGCGTCAACGTATGATGAAGTTCTTGAAGGGTCTTAACCCTGTGTTTGAGCATAGAAGGAATGTCCTCCTGGCACAGCCCATGCTTCCAACCTTAGAAGACGCCATAGCTGCCATGGCACAAGAAGAGGCTCGCTTAAAGTTGATGCCCAACAAGGGCTCTTTCCAGGGGGAGCAAGCCGCTGTTGACAAGTCTGCGCTTGCCGCTGTGGCCGGTGTTTGCCACAACTGTGGTGACTCAGGGCATTACATCAGGTTTTGTCCAAAACCCCTACACAGTCATTCAAGTGATCATGGACGGGGCCGCGGCGGACATCGTGGTGGTAGAGACGGTTATACTGGTAGAAGGAAAAATTATTCTGGAGGACACAAAGCTAATCTGGCGGAGGAAGGGGACGACATTCACCTGGCTGAGTTAATCCCTCTTGAGAAGGAGTTCCTTGCGAAGCTCCACAGCATGAAGCTGGGTTCGGACGACAGTCATATGGCATCATCTACCTCGGGGGACCACATCACTTGCTTTGCCCAAACCGGTACAGGTATACCTGCACGTGCTCTCGCAGCAGCTGTCCACCAACCAGGTTGGATTATGGACTCTGGGGCATCTCGCCATGTCACGGGGTCTCGCGGTGAATTCCAAGACTATACTCACCTACCGATGCCGGAGAGCATTCAGACTGCTGATGGTAACTCCAGCCCTGTTCTGGGTACAGGCACTGTCGCATGCACCCCTTCTCTCACTCTCACCAATGTCTTACATGCTCTATCTTCTCCTGTCAATCTTCTTTCTATTAGTGCCATTATTCTTGATCTTAACTGTACTGTTTCCTTTGACATTCCTACGGTGACCTTTCAGGAGAAGGGGACAGGACGACGACTAGGGACTGGCACATGGCATAAGGGGCTGTGGTACTTGGACAGGACTGGACTGGACAAAGCATTGGCATCTCTGGTAGCCGACACACCACCGGAAGATATACGACGCAGTGTAGAAGATGAATTGCTACTCCACCACCAGCGTGTCGGTCATTCTTCTTTTAAAGTTATTAGTCGCATGTATCCGTCCTTATACCAAAGGGCTAATAACAAAAAGTTATTTTGTCATGCTTGTGAGTTGGGTAAACATACCAGAAGCACATATGTGAGTTCCGGTAGTAGAAGTTCGGCTGCATTTGATATGATACATTTGGACGTATGGGGCCTTGTCCTACAACCGGTATTAACGGTTTTCGATGGTTCGTCACTTTTATTGATTGTTATACTCGCGTGACATGGGTGTACCTTATAAAGAATAAAAGTGACGTCTTTGAGGCGTTTTGCGACTTTCATCGCCGGGTAGAAACTCAATATGGCACTAAGATTAAGTGCTTACGGTCTGACAATGGGACGGAGTATACAAATAAGACGGTTGCTGAGTATTTATCCACTCATGGCATACTACACCAAACTTCTTGTGCCCATACACAATGGTGTGGCTGAACGGAAGAACAGACACCTGCTGGAGGTCGCACGGACGATGATGCTGGCTATGAATGTTCTGAAACACTTATAGGGATAGGCGGTGTTAACGGCATCTTATCTCATCAACAGAATACCATCTCAGGTATTGGACTGGAAGACACCGTTGGAGATGCTTACTGGTGCTACCACGTACACTGTTCCACCGAAAGTATTTGGGTGTGTCTGTTTTGTCCAAGATAATAGGCCAGGAGTTGGCAAACTGGATCCTAGAGCAGTTAAATGTGTCTTTGTCGGGTACACGGCAACTCAGAAGGGATACGCATGTTGGAGCCCAGTTGAGCGAAAGATGTTTGTGAGCATGGACGTTACCTTCAGAGAACTAGAACCATATTATAGTTCGGATGACGGTTCGACGTTTGTTGACACACCTAACACAGCGGGTGTTAGATGTGAGGGGGAGAAATTAAGCCCATCTGTGGTAGTCGGATCGGTCCCATGCCCGGTCGTAGAAAACTGGACGAAAGGGGAAGAAAGCAGTGACTCCGATACAGAAGATGAAGAAGATACATATATTAAATAGGGGGAGCAGTAGACAATAGAAAAGGAGCTCCAAGTCTACAGAAGGAGACAGCAGAAGTCCAGTACCGTGCTCTGTGCCTTCTGTACCAAGTCCCTCATCTACTCCTTCTCCAACTCTTGAAGATGTTGCCCCCGCACAGAATCAATCCGATTCTGATGCGGATCTCTCTGACTCTGATTGTATGATCTGTCCACTACCTATTGCTCCCTTAAGGAGATCTTCTCGTATCAATGCGGGTAAGGCTCCTAGTCATTTTGATGATTATGAACATGATATTGCCAATTACCTGTCTTATTCTAATATTTCTTCGAATTATCGAGCCTTCATCGTATCATTAGACTCTACTTCGTTGCCCAAAAGTTGGCAGGAAGCAAAGAAAGATCCAAGGTAGAAAGCTGCGATGATAGAAGAACTTGGGGCACTGGAAAAAAATAAGACGTGGGAGCTGGTTCCATTACCCAAAGGGAAGAAAACTGTGGGATGCAAATGGGTGTACACAGTAAAGGAGACGTCATAAGGAAAGGTGGAACGATACAAGGCGAGGTTGGTTGCAAAGGGATACACACAATCATATGGCATCGACTATGATGAGACGTTTGCTCCAGTAGCGAAAATGAGCACCGTAAGGACTGGTCTCCATTACAGCAAACTATGGGTGGAAGCTATACCAATTAGATGTAAAGAATGCCTTTCTCCATGGGGACCTACAAGAAGAAGTATACATGGAACTCCCGCCAGGGTGCTATACTACAGAATCAGACGGAGGGACGTCGCATGGAAAAGTGTACAAACTAAAGAAGTCGTTATATGGGCTCAAGCAATCTCCTCGAGCCTGGTTTGACAGATTCAGAAATAATGTTACAGGCATAGAATACTATCAAGCAAATGCAGATCATACAGTCTTTCTTCAGCATGCAAGAGGCCACATCACTATACTTGCTGTATACGTGGATGATATAGTAATCACAGGTAATAATGAAGCCGAGATTGCTAAGCTGAAGTCAAAACTCGCAAAGGAGTTCGAAGTGAAGGATCTAGGAGTGATGAGGTACTTTCTAGGTATCGAGGTGTGTGAAGGCGAACAAGAAATTGTTCTCTTACAGAGAAAATACACACTAGATCTGCTGAAGGAGACAGGGATGCTGGGATACAAAGCTGCAGTCACTCCAATTGACCAGAAGTGCAAGTTGGGAGCAGAAGCAGGAGAGCCAGTTGATCGTGAAAGATATCAACGACTTTTAGGGAGATTAATTTATCTGGGACACACTGGCCCTGATATTTTATTTGCGGTGAGTGTAGTAAGTCGCTACATGCATGATCCAAGAACGGGTCATATGGATGCTGTATTTTAGATCTTGAGATATCTGAAAGGGACGCCGGGGAAAGGGCTATGGTTCAAGAAGAATAGATGTATAGAAGTTGAAGAATACTGCGATGCAGATTGGACGAGCTGCATAGACGATAGAAGGTCTACCACGGGATATTGTGTCTTTGTAGAAGAAAACTTGGTCTCATGGAGAAACAAGAAACAGTCTGTGGTAGCACGGTCTACAGCTAAAGCAGAATACAGAGCAATGGCTTTAGGAGTGTCGGAGTTGCTGTGGGTGAAAGCATTGCTGACAGAGTTGAAGCTGGACAAGAGAGCACCATTACGTCTTCTGAGCGATAGTCAAGCTGCAATAAGTATAGCTAACAATCCAGTTCAGCACGACAGAACGAAGCACATCGAGATCGATCGATTCTTCATCAAAGATAAGCTGGAACAAGGGATACTGAAGATTGATCATGTTCGCTCAGAAGAACAAGTGGCAGACTGTCTGACTAAGGGTCTTAGTTCAGTAAGTCTGTCGAAGCTATGTAATAAGATGAGAATGATTAATATCTATCGCCCATCTTGAGGGGGAGTGTTGAGAACTAATAAAAGATTTAGTCCCACATTGGAAAATATAATATGAAGAGGAGCTAGACTCCCTATAAGTAGTTGAGTAGCCCATCAATAAAATACACAACAATTATTCTCTACAATTTATTTTTTTATACCAAAAAAAATTTAATACTCTGATATTTGAAACTGTCGATAGTGTTGATATTGTCGATAACGTCGATTCACTTTTAAAATATTTAGGAGGAATGACAGAGCTGATTGTTTGCTATCATTGAAACCAACTCTTCTAAACTCTAGTCCTATATGGACCATCAAGGTTTTTAGTATCGGGATCGGTTTCAGATCCTTTTATAGTTTTGTATTAGCGGTTTCGGTAGTTTACGCAGTTTCGGATCAAAAAATATTTGATACATTTGGACATAATTTTATAAAGTAATTGGTTAATTCTCGTTTGTTTTAATGGAATTAGTATTCAACATTGTTGAGTCATTTACCGGTAATAGATACTATCGTTTATTTACTTGTTTTAGATAGAGTATGACTAAAATTGATGCTTGTAATGAAATAATGTTAAGATGGATGAATGTTAGGAAGTTGCAAGTATAAACTTAAACAAATGGTAATAGTTATAGTGTTGATATTGAATCTTCCGACACACTAACATGTAGGAACTAAATAAGCAATAGTTTATACTATTGCTGGTTGACTTGCCTATAGCCAAAATTGAAATGAAAGAATATTAAGATGGATCGATGTTGTGAATTTTAATGTATACAACTTCGACAAATGATAATGTTTATAAACATGGTAACATGTTGGACTTTAGCACAATCAAATCATTTTTCTTGACATTATTTTTACAATACTTCACCCTTTCATCTTTAAAGTTTCTTTGCTAAATTTACTGAAAAATAGGCTATGTCAGTATAGGCCGTTACGGGTACATACACTCGTCCGAGACATAGAACATGCGTGTGACTGTCGATCTCATAAAGATGGATTATGGTCGGTCGATAAAACGACCTCAGAGGCCCTAAAATTGATCTACTGATTTAATCCCGATTTATGTATCAATGCTCATTTGACTCGTTCTGCTAGTACGAGAAAGTGAGACAATGTATATTGTGTTGAGAGGTTCAACACGGAGATGCGAGACGTGAAGGTCTATGAGTGTGAGCAGTACGAGGTGAAAGACCCTCATTATACCGTTTAGAGGGCAGTACATAGATGCCAAACATGACCCCTATCTATCGTCGTCGTAGAAGTTGTTCTTTTAAAATATTATGATTCTCTGGTATCTAATCGACCTCCTCTGACTAATTCTATCATAGAGGCCAACAATAGACAATAACTTCCCCTGAACACAACTTACAACTTAAATCGTACCGCGCTCAACAACTTCCAGAGATGATATTACTACTATTTTTTTCTTTCTTCCCGGATCAACATCAGAAGAGGTGAGATATTCAAGACCAGGTCACAGTTACTCAATGATCTTTTGCTAGCAATCAAGGTATGACAAGTTTTCATGATACATGTTTTGTTTCAGTGTACGTTTGATTGCTAGTTAAATTTTGTATCAACAATGAAGTTGGGTTGCGAGCAAAGTATTTATGACAATGGTGCAACACCAGGAGACTTCGACTCCGTCGGTTGTGCACTCACTCACAATCAGGGACGGCTCTGACGCAGGGCAGACGGGACAATGGCCCAAGGTCCTCCTACGAATGGGGGCACCAACATGGACCTATCTATTATAGAAGTAGTATGTATCATGTGTCATTCTTAACAAGCAAATATTGTGGTGTAGTGATTATAATGTTAGATTTTACTTTAGTTTAAATTTTGGTGGCAACAATTTTTTGTTATATTCATATATATATATTTTTACATTACGTGTGGGAGGTCCATTTTGAAACTTTTGTCTCGGGCATTTGCTCATTTAAAGAGGCAATGAAAGCAGCTAGGGTTCGTAGTATCCTACGAGTATCGGAATAGACGGTATCCGCACTTTCGGATCATAGTATAATATTTTTTGGTATCCAGAATCAAATAATTATTAATAAATTATTAAAAATCTAGATTTTTTTATATATATTTAGACATAATTTGAAGTGTTTTCTGTGTTGATTTGTAGTAGTTTTGAAATTGAAATAAATAATAGTCACTGCACCCTTGTTGATTGGTTTGCTTGTAATAAATAAGTTTTCTTCGTTTACATGCTCTTACAATCTTACTATTCTTTTACACCATTGTTGATGATTGGTATTTTTCGTTCAATTTTTTTTTTTTTGCCAAAATGACCTTAAAAGAGATACCCTACGTCAGTATTAGTGGGACATGCAAAACTGTATCGACATCGACCGTTACTACAAATTATCATTAAAAGAAAATTGGACCTACTATGTTCTGTAGGTAGATTACATATTTTGTTGGATAGAGAAGTATCACTGGTTCCAATTACCTGGTAATATTTCATATTTAAGCAGTAGACATTTTACTAGGATCTGAAAACTTCTATGTTGTTTGGATTTGAAAATGATACGACCATGATGACGCAGAGATGATGTGTACTACTGTATTTTGGAGTGTATGTCGTGTTATATGCGATACAATATGACATCAACATTGGAGTGTCCGTGTATATTTTATGCAAATTACATTACCTACAGTATCTTCTGGTCATGTATATATATGTACTATCATTTTTTTTTTGTCTATTGGTAGAAGTTTCTGAGATCACACAGAGATATCTTTTGAATAAATTCTTTTTGTACATGAATTGATACCAACTGGAAATATCACACCCAAATGATTTACTTCACACACATATCCCCCAAGTACCATATAGTCATTGTGCTGTATTACTACTTATAGATAAACAAAAATCTTAGGGGTTGTTTGGTTCGACAAAGTGGAACGAACTGAAAAATATGGAAGTAGAGAATTTACATATGCATTACATATGTGCATTATGCGTATGCATATTTTATAAGTTCCTTTGTTTGGATGATTGTTGAAGTATGTTGGAAAGTGTAACATTTTGTAGTTCCTATGTTTGGTTTGTAATGAAATAAAAGTTGAGAAGTTATATAGTTTTTCACCAAGTATATTCATTTTTTATATTGATTAATTTTTTTAATTTATTGTTATTATTATTATTATTATTATTATTATAGATTAAGTAATAATATTAATTTTATCATTAAACTTTACTATTACTATTAAATGTTAGTCCCAGGGCTTGATCAAAGATGGTAGACTCGATGTCGAGATCAGAGGTTCAATAAACGTTCACCTTCTAATTATTCTCGAGTTCCAAGAGGAACACTCTAATATAAATCTGATTACAAAAGCAACAATAATCAGAAAGTAAATCTCACGTTCTTCCTCGTAATCGCAGTTGCTGACGGACAGAACTGAGTTCAGAAAATAAATCTCACGTTCTTCCTTGCAATCGCAGTTGCAGACGGACAGAACTGAGTTACAACTCAGATGAAGGAGAAAAAAGAAGAAAGAATAGGAGGAAAGGTTCTTGCTGGGGCGATTAAGATCACCGTTGCTCAAAGCATGATTCGCCCCACCACGATCTGCTTCCAGGAACCAGCAAGTTCACGAAGAACTTCTGGAACGCTCGTAAGTCAAATTTTGAGACTTGAACGGGCTTCCTGGACTTTACAGACTCCCTTAACTCTCTTTTTGGTACATCTTTCAAAGGAGGCCAAGGGGCTCTATTTATAGAGTGGAGTTGAGACTTCACCTCTTCTTCTATCCGATGTGGGACTAAAATACCAATACTCAAAAATAGAGTTTGATATTTTAGATCATCCCACAATCAGCATAGAAGTGTGCCAGTCCACGCCTATCCCCCGAACACTCCCGTGCATGCACGAGATATCCTGGAGTCCGTGTCCGAGTCCGAGTCCGCACAACAAAAATCAACTTGCATCCTTGTTGGAATTAATCCTTTTTCCTTCTAGAAAAATACTCCCACATGACACAAACTTGTGCCCCACTATACCTCATGTGCACACCTCAACACAAGCAATGCATTATATTGAGATACTCACCATTTGGTGTAGCCGATGTGGGACTATCTTTCTAGTCCAAAGGCAAAAACACCAACAATCCTCCACATATCTCAATATATGGGTTGAGCGTTCCCCACAGTGACTGCCCATCATGCATTAGGAGAGATGTCGCTACGACTTGAATCTTCCCGCATAGGTTAAATAACAACATGATACAAGAATAGACTAAGCCTTGAATTCTGCACCATAACTGTAATTCTTTCTACTCACATAATGACATCAACTGTGCTTCTGGCTGCACATTGAAGGCCTTGTGCCAGCCTGGTTTCAGTGTATAATTTTTGGGCGTCTACAAGTTTACCCTCAAGAGACGGCCTGATATCTCTGTCCATACACTATAGGTGAGTTCTTTATAAAGAGTCATGGCATGAAGCATTGTGCTTCTTTGCGGTGCTACGCCGCTATGACATGGCTTAAAGCCGAGGCTTTATCCCACCTGGGTACCTCATCGTAGTGTCATACTACTGTAGCATGAGGTCACAGGCCTCTTTGTAGTGCCAAACTACCCAGCATGAAGCCTTGCGCTTCCGTGCGGTGTTACGCCGCTATGACATGACTCGCAAAGCCGAGGTTTTATCCTACCTGGTACCTCTTCGTGGTGTCATGCCACTGTAACATGAGGACATCGTCCTCTTTGTAGTACTGTCTACCTCTCTTTATTACGATTATCATACAGCATTAGGCTACCTGCCTATTTGCGGTGCTACTCCGCTGTGACTTGGCTTGCAAAGCTGAGGCATTACCCCTACCTGGGAACCTCATGGTGGAGTCATCCCACTGTAGCATGGAGTTACACTCCTTGTAGTGCTGCGCTACCGTGCTTCCTGTAAAGCACTCCAGGCATTCACTCTGCCTGAGAACTCATTAAGGCATTTAAGCCAACCTTCCCACAGGATCCGTTTTCTGCAGAAAACAACAGTAGACAACAGTGGTTGTAGGTCCGTAACCTCTCCATGTCACATAGGACAAGTACCCACCGTTCCTGATATTCTTCTGGTTAATAGTCCTGTAACTCCCCTTCCCGGAATAATTTTTGAAATAATTTTTTTAATTATTTGTTTGAGTTAATGGTGATTTTTAGATTTTATAAATAATTATTGAGTAGATGAATTTAGTCTATAATATAATTATTGGTTATATTATTGTCGTCAAGTAAATGTTACATATTTACATGGATGGGTCTTACACTAGGAATAGAGAACATAGAGATTTTGTGTAGATTTATGGAGATTCATATATAAGTGTATTTATATATATAGGAATTTATAGATATAAATATACTTATACGAATAAGAGATTGGACCAGGGCCCGGTCCAACACAGCCAGCTAACAAGAGTGTTGTCACTTTCACAAGGAAAAGAAAAGAAAAATGTGTACACCACAAACACTCTGCCCCCCCCCAAATATGACTTGTACCACTGCCTAGAGCAACAAGTGCAAATGGTGGTGGCCTCTGTTATTATTATGATTATATAGTATAGTAGTGAATTGAATTGAATTAAAATGAAAGGAATGTTTGAATTGAATTGAATTGAAATTCAATTCAATCCATTTCAATATATATTTGTTGCAAGTTGCTGCAACAACAACATGCATGCATGCAATTATACATAAGCTTAGCCAAAGTTGTAGTTAGTTGCCATCAGCTATAAGCTTCACGTGCACATCTAACTTCACTTGGTCACGTATAACATGGCCAACCATGTAGAGTCATTTATACAAAACTATTGATTGAACAATGAAATAAAAACCCATGAATGATATACATGTATATCCTAAATTGAATTAGGATGATGGCCTCCAGCCCAGGGCTCGACCCTAAGCAGGCCCACACTTTTCGCAGTTGCTATAGATTCCCCAAAGCCGACCCATATATATCAACACAGAGGGAGTATAGATATCGATATATATAGTACAGAGGATCGGAGAACGCTCGATAAAACCCTAGGTTTCTCGACGCCGCACTCCCCAACACCTCCACGGCCAACACCACCACCTGGGTGCTGCCACCCCGCGGCCGTGCGTGCCGCACCAGGCCGAAGGTCGACCACACAGGGCCGCGCGCGCGCACGCGCGCCATGCGCGTAACAGCAGCGACGCAGTTTCGAGGAGCCTGTTCATGGCCGATTTTCCGACAGCACGGTTCATCGTTTTACGAACCGTTTCATCAGGTACGAAGCTAACATATAGGCCTTTAGACCCCTTCAATTAGATCGAACCTAGATGGCCGAGGTTGTCCAGAAAATCGAAGTAAAGTCGACGAAATAACTGGCTGAAAACAGAGCGCAAGACTGTCCAATCAAACAAGTTTGACGATCAATATTGGTCGATCCAATACAATATTAGACAAACTATTTGAAGACAATTATAGACAACCTATAGGACCTCACGACCCTTTTTACGGATTCGAAAATCATCGATTACACGTCGAGAAATCGAATCCCAAAGTTTTCCAAAAACCTGTTTTAAAAAACTAGAAAATTGTCCCACACGACGTGCGTCCCGCCAATCCGAGCGACGTGGTCGCGCACCGTAAGTATCGAAAGCTGCGTAACGGCTTCGTGGTCGTGTGGGCATTGACGGAATTCAAATTGGTCGCGTGTGCGCGACGAATTTGATGCGTATCCGTCAAAATTCCCCGTATCGTGCACTTTGCAAATTTCTCAATTACTTTGTGCACACTCGTCAGATCGAGACGAAACTTACGCCAACAGAACCGTATCATTTTTCTGGTCCTGTATGCCAAGTTTGGTCCAATTCTGAGACAGTTAAATCCGACGTCGTTTTGCGGGCCCCACGGTCCCACATAACGAGTGATTTTGTGCACGGCCCGCCGGAATCCAACTTTGGACATACGGTTGGGTTTGTATCAGAAAATCGGATCCGTAGACATATAGTTTGACGACTTTAGAGACCATTGACTCTGGCACGCTTTTCGGTGCAAAGCGGGTCCAACGACGGACATCGTTTTGGCCTGAAATTACCGTTTTGCCCCTGTGTCTAGAATTGGACTTAAGGACAGGCAATCCTAGCAAATTTGACTATTCTGAGAATATTGGTAATGTTTATTTCAGCTTTCGGGGACTGTTGTACGGGTTTTGACTATTGTGGCACATTGAGTAGTTCAGACTGTCGGTTTCACCAGCAGAGGACCACAGGCGAGTACAGTTTATTGTCTGTATTTCGATATTGATTTTCACTATATTTCATTGATTGGCCATTGGTTATGAGATTATTTTTCTATTATAAATTGTTGAGTCGGGAATGAGAAGTACCAAGGATGTGTGATCCGACCATAGACAGTGTTTATTTTCTGCAGTAGACATCGTAGACAGTGCTTATTTTTCTGCAAGTAGACATTGTAGACAGTGCTTATTTTTCTGCAGTAGACATCGTAGACAGTGCTTATTTTTTTCAAGTAGACATCGTAGACAGTGCTTATTTTTCTGCAAGTAGACATTGTAGACAGTGCTTATTTTTCTGCAAGTAGACATTGTAGACAGTGCTTATTTTCTGCAAGTAGACATTGTAGACCGTGCGGTGTAGTGGCCCAGACTGATCACATATCAAAGGTACTTCTAACGGTGGAGAAAGTATATGAGTCTATTTATTTACTATTGGTTTTCTGTCTTTTCTTATGGCTTTACTGTTTATTTTCAAAACTCATGATTGATGTCTAACCTTTGTTTTATGGTCATTTTTTTATTGAAATTGCATTCAATGGATTGTGCTCGTTCCATTCCTGACTGGAAACCAACATTTTCAGGTTAGCCGTGGATTCACTTAGCTTGGGGAGTGACGGGAATACTTGCAGATAAAGCCTAAGAGACTAGTTAGATAGTTGAGTTATAATCATTCAATATTTGTACAAGTTTATATTTTTCTGTAAAATGTAAAACTTGTGATCATTGTAAATTAAATTAATTTTGTGAATGAGTATTATTTGTGATTTTGATCTTCATGGCCGTGACAGCGTTCTACCGCCGATACTGCGGCGTAGGCTGGCTTGGACACGTCTCGTATCCGTTTAAAAAAAAAAAAAAACGGGTGCGGGTCGTGACAAGTTTTTGTGGTGGCCCATGCAGGTCTGTTTTCGCAAAACATGCGAACTCGTGATAGTACATAAATTAGTTGTACTATTGCGAGCCTGCGACTAGAAATGCTCATTCATGAATTAGAAATTAATTTAATTTACGAGAATGACTAGGATAGGAGTCCCTTATACAAATTTACCGACGGGTAGTCTAGGTCATGGAATTTAGATGAGAAGTTATTAATTTTGATAGTTGCTAGATCCCCATAGGTACACTACTACCTCTTGATTGGAAGATATGGTCCAATGTGGATAGATTATTCACTTGGAGCGGCAGAACTTCCTGGAATTGATGATCTCACCTAGATAAATTATTCAATTCCTTCTCGTTGCCTCTTTAGATATCATCCTTATATCTTAGTCCAAATTGCCTAATTAGTTCCTATTTTTCCCTAAGAATTATTATTTTATATAATGTTGATTATGTTATCCATATGTGAACCTCAAGTCAATTTCGATTCAAGTTTTCCTCCATAGTTTGAATACACATGAGATAGATACTAGAGTATTCGTATTTCTTTTGTCTTCAGTTATTTCCTCCCCGTTCAATCTCTATTTTAAGGGTGGTGACTGATAGGACAAATGCTTACACTTTATTTCATAGGCAACTTGTTTGATCTCTAGGAGCTCATAGATTTATTTTTCCAGATGTAGTTAAAAGAATGTTAATTAACTCATAATGGCAGAACAGCAGCGCACTGTCGCTATTTATTTGAATTATGGAGACCCTGGATTCACTGTAGCCAGCAGCGCACTGGCAAGACACGACCCCTAGAGTTGGAATTAGTCTAAGAAAATATAGGTTATAGAATATTGCTAAACCTATGGCTAGTGGTCCTTTTTGATCATAGATTCCCTGGAGTCGAGATAAGGTAGAGTATCTGATAGCATATCACATCTGAATCACAGAACCAAGAGTTACCATCGCCCGAGTATACGGACGAGGCATAATCCTCGGTGAAATAATTTCAGACGTGATTACAAGTTTAGGGTACTATAGAGGATAGGACCATGCCATGTATGTCCCATAAGATACAAAGCCAATAGTAGTAGAAGTTTGTAAGTTTGGTAGCATGACTCCTGACCTAGCACTCCGTATGATCCTCGTGATCTATTATGAGGAAATTGACTGACACTAATATGTTACCTAGAATATAGAATTCAGAAGTCCATAAACCATTAGTCGACCAAGGCCTTAAGGGTAAGATGATAGTGGGATGTCTATAGAAGCAAGATTACCGGGTAAGTTTGATTCCCTCTAAACTCGAACTACTTGTGCCTCTTTTCAAAAATCTCGCGTACTTGTATCTTGACTATCTTGACCAACGCTGCTATTACAGCCTAGTTTTTGCAAGCTTACTCTATTCTCGAGCTTGATTCGAGGCATATGTTTAGTGGGGACGCCTGCTAACTTATTGTCTAATCAGAATCAGTATATTATGGTCTAATCAACCATGATGCATTTGGTTCGCTCGTTCGTTTAATTATACTACGTGGATGGAGATATATATAGGTATCTAGGATCTCATCCGCGACTGCTTTGATAATTCCTCTTGAATTATATGTTCGTCCTTGAATCACGAAATTGTATTCAGTAATATCTCCCTTGAATTCTTTTGTTTTTGTCTTTCACCGATTTGGAAAGACGAAAGCTCGTGATGGTAGAGAGATACAGAGTATTCCCATGGCTATGATGGTTGTATACACAAGGGTAACTACTATCGGCCAGCCCTGTGACTAGAACCTTGCCTTGAGTTACTCATTTTTCCTTCGACTCTAAACCTACCATCTTGATCTTCTAGTCATATGAGTCCGAATGATTAGGATCTTTCCCTTGACCAAATGCCAACTAGAAGACTACCTATTCTCCAGAGACCAAATGTCGTGAGCCCCTAATCATTTGTTTGAAGCTTGCCATAACTAGAACCCTTGTGACAATAGTCTGGCAAGTTCGACACAAATAGAAATTCGAGACTCAGTTGCTAGAAATCTTTTCATGGGATGTGCCTTAGAGTTGGTTACCCTGTCAATAACTCTTGTATACCATGGTCGAGTGGGTCCTTCTATTTTACCGACCATGTATCATTGTACACACTCGTTCTCCATTTATTGAGGTACGATCCTTGATTTGAGTAATATCTACCATTTTCCGATACGCCGTGCCTTATTCCCTATTAACAAAGGGTCGAGGTACAGTATTCGGACTTTGGGAACCCTCTAACCTCAATATTTCTAAGACCATGTCCTATTTTAAGGTGGGTAGACTGTAAGCCTCCTAAAGTTTTGGGATATACGAAGATCACCGATTGATTAGAATAAATTTTATTAGAATGATAGTTAGTGCCCTATAGACTCCCACTTTCCATTTAGATCATTTTGTGTCCCCGGCCGTGTCATTAATATTCGGAGCACAAGACCAGCTGTTACCTTCCAACAAATTTCATATGCAAGTTCTAGATGAGTCCACCTTCATCTAGGTTTATCATGTCCCACTCAAACCCGTCCCCTTGTACTCTATTTTTATGGTACGACTTTCAGGTAAAAAGGACTAGCTATAACCCTTACCACAATACCGATATACTTCCTAACTTCCACTAGAGCCTCAACCTTGACTCAAATTCCTTCGACCCAATATATGGTGGTGATCTACTCGAAGTCCACTACGCACATACCACTAGTGTGCCACTCGATAGAGGCCTCTTGTGCTACTTAAACACAAAGGTCACTGAAGACGTATTTTTGGGCTTTAGAGACCTAGTTAACCATTCTGACTGCCCAACTAGTTCAACCATTTGAGTAAAACCTATTCTAGGGTACCCTAACATAGTAGAATAATTTTATCATTTAGGATCTTGTCCCGTCCATATAGATTGAAGTCCAAGGTTCATTCAACCGACGATGGATGTCCAATTGGGGAACCCATTAAGACTCATTAATACCTATACCACCATTTTTGGACTATAAAATCAAACTATTTGAAATAGGTCCCCATACCTATTATATAGCCTCTCCCTTTTGAATAAGAAGTCATTCGTAACCCTTGTTCCATCTACCTAAAAGTTGCGATACGATCTTGTATTGCATTTATATCCCTTGTTTGTGTGTTTAAATAACCACAGAAAAGATCACAATCTCGATTTCTCAAATTCTATTCTATTATAGAACCTTGTTTTGAATTTCGAGAATGGGACTTCTGTATTGAACGGAGTGCAAGCCCTTCTAGGAAATGAAGAGTTATTCGATTTAGCAAGTGACTGGACTAGAGTAGCCCAATCTAGCAAAATAGGTCAATGGCTCATAAACCTTCTTTCTGTCTACATCATTGGATACTCCCTACCGCTCTGGAAACTTCAAAATTCTCTCTCGGTTATTTTTCCTTATCTTCCTGCCCTCCCTATCTCGGAATGATGAGTGGTCATACTTATTAGAATTTACCAATATTTCTTAGCTACTTGTGTAAATTGTTGCTTGTTAAATTGTGGATTGCTTAATAGATATGAGAGAATTATAGATACCATATGCAGTAGATATCTATTGGTAGAAATTTTAGCAATTAGTGAAAGATTATAAAGTTTTAGTGACAGAGGAATTGATGGAATGGTGTGACCAAAGGTGGTAGAAGTCCTCGAGATTTCGTAAATACCAAATGACAAGAGAAGGTCATAGAAATATTTTGAGAAATTAAAATTTAAGGAGATTAAGGCTTAGTAGACTTCTTATTGAATTTTAAGGAGTAGTTATGGATTAGAATTTCGAGGACGAAATTATTTTAAGGTGGGTAGATTTGTAACTCCCCTTCCCGGAATAATTTTTGAAATAATTTTTTTAATTATTTGTTTGAGTTAATGGTGATTTTTAGATTTTATAAATAATTATTGAGTAGATGAATTTAGTCTATAATATAATTATTGGTTATATTATTTTCGTCAAGTAAATGTTACATATTTACATGGATGGGTCTTACACTAGGAATAGAGAACATAGAGATTTTGTGTAGATTTATGGAGATTCATATATAAGTATATTTATATATATAGGAATTTATAGATATAAATATACTTATACGAATAAGAGATTGGACCAGGGCCCGGTCCAACACAGCCAGCTAACAGGAGTGTTGTCACTTTCACAAGGAAAAGAAAAGAAAAATGTGTACACCACAAACACTCTGCCCCCCCCAAATATGACTTGTACCACTGCCTAGAGCAACAAGTGCAAATGGTGGTGGCCTCTGTTATTATTATGATTATATAGTATAGTAGTGAATTGAATTGAATTAAAATGAAAGGAATGTTTGAATTGAATTGAATTGAAATTCAATTCAATCCATTTCAATATATATTTGTTGCAAGTTGCTGCAACAACACATGCATGCATGCAATTATACATCAGCTTAGCCAAAGTTGTAGTTGGTTGCCATCAGCTATAAGCTTCACGTGCACATCTAACTTCACTTGGTCACGTATAACATGGCCAACCATGTAGAGTCATTTATACAAAACTATTGATTGAACAATGAAATAAAAACCCATGAACGATATACATGTATATCCTAAATTGAATTAGGATGATGGCCTCCAGCCCAGGGCTCGACCTTAAGCAGGCCCACACTTTCCGCAGCTGCTATAGATTCCCCAAAGCCGACCCATATATATCAACACAGAGGGAGTATAGATATCGATATATATAGTACAGAGGATCGGAGAACGCTCGATAAAACCCTAGGTTTCTCGACGCCGCACTCTCCAACACCTCCACGGCCAACACCACCACCTGGGCGCTGCCACCTCGCGGCCGTGCGCGCCGCACCAGGCCGGAGGTCGACCACACAGGGCCGCGCGTGCGCACGCGCGCCATGCACATAACAGCAGCGACGCAGTTTCGAGGAGCCTGTTCATGGCCGATTTTTCGACAACACGGTTCATCGTTTTGTGAACCGTTTCATCAGGTACGAAGGTAACATATAGGCCTTTAGACCCCTTCAATTAGATCGAACCTAGATGGCCGAGGTTGTCCAGAAAATCGAAGTAAAGTCGACGAAATAACTGGCTGAAAATAGAGCGCAAGATTGTCCAATCAAACAAGTTTGACGATCAATATTGGTCGATCCAATACAATATTAGAAAAACTATTTGAAGACAATTATAGACAACCTATAGGACCTCACGACCCTTTTTACAGATTCGAAAATCATCGACTATACGTCGAGAAATCGAATCCCAAAGTTTCCCAAAAACCTGTTTTAAAAACTAGAAAATTGTCCCACACGACGTGCGTTCCGCCAATCCGGGCGACGTGGTCGCGCACCGTAAGTATCGAAAGCTGCGTAACGGCTTCGTGGTCGTGTGGGCTTTGACGGAATTCAAATTGGTCGCGTGTGCGCGACGAATTTGATGCGTATCCGTCGAAATTCCCCGTATCGTGCACTTTGCAAATTTCTCAATTACTTTGTGCACACTCGTCAGATCGAGACGAAACTTGTGCCAACAGAACCGTATCATTTTTTTGGTCCTGTATGCCAAGTTTGGTCCAATTCTGAGACAGTTAAATCCGACGTCGTTTTGCGGGCCCCACGGTCCCACACAACAAGTAATTTTGTGCACGGCCCGCCGGAATCCAACTTTGGACATACGGTTGGGTTCGTATCGGAAAATCGGATCCGTAGACTATAGTTTGACGACTTTAGAGACCATTGACTTTGGCACACTTTTCGGTGCAAAGCGGGTCCAACGACGGGCATCGTTTTGGCCCGAAATTACCGTTTTGCCCCTGTGTCCAGAATTGGACTTAAGGACAGGTTATCCTAGCTAATTTGACTATTCTGAGAATATTGGTAATATTTATTTCAGCTTTCGGGGACTGTTGTACGGGTTTTGACTATTGTGGCACATTGAGTAGTTCAGACTGTCGGTTTCACCAACAGAGAACCACAGGCGAGTACGGTTTATTGTCTGCATTTCGATATTGATTTTTACTATTTCATTGATTGGCCATTGGTTATGAGATTATTTTTCTATTATAAATTGTTGAGTCGGGAATGAGAAGTACCAAGGATGTGTGATCCGACCATAGACAGTGTTTATTTTCTGCAGTAGACATCGTAGACAGTGCTTATTTTTCTGCAAGTAGACATTGTAGACAGTGCTTATTTTTTGCAGTAGACATCGAGACAGTGCTTATTTTTCTGCAAGTAGACATCGTAGACAGTGCTTATTTTTCTGCAAGTAGACATTGTAGACAGTGCTTATTTTTCTGCAAGTAGACATTGTAGACAGTGCTTATTTTCTGCAAGTAGACATTGTAGACCGTGCGGTGTAGTGGCCCAGACTGATCACATATCAAAGGTACTTCTAACGGTGGAGAAAGTATATGAGTCTATTTATTTACTATTGGTTTTCTGTCTTTTCTTATGGCTTTACTGTTTATTTCAAAATCATGATTGATGTCTAATCTTTGTTTTATAGTCATTTTCTTTATTGAAATTGCATTCAGTGGATTGTGCTCGTTCTATTCCTGACTGGAAACCAACATTTTCAGGTTAGCCGTGGATTCACTTAGCTTGGGGAGTGACGGGAATACTTGCAGATAAAGCCTAAGAGACTAGTTAGATAGTTGAGTTATAATCATTCAATATTTGTACAAGTTTATATTTTTCTGCAAAACGTAAAACTTGTGATCATTGTAAATTAAATTAATTTTATGAATGAGTATTATTTGTGATTTTGATCTTCATGGCCGTGACAGCGTTCTACCGCTGATACTGCGGCGTAGGCTGGCTTGGACACGTCTCGTATCCGTTTAAAAAAAACGGGTGCGGGTCGAGACAAGTCCTCCCTTGAACCAAAAGCTAGATGCCTAGTAGATTTCTCTTTGAACTAATAGCATAAAACTTTATGGTAGGATTGTAATAACACAATATTCGAATACCTTCAAGCCCATTTTACAAGCTGTGTCATCGACCAGCTGGCGCTTGAGGCCCTTGGTGAACGGATCCGCCAAGTTCTCCTGACTCCAAACATCAATCACTGCAATACACCCCTCTTGATGAGATCGTGTACTGTCCTGTGCTTCAACCGCGCAGTCCTCTTCTTCCCGTTGAAGAGGTCATTTGATGCCACCGCCGCAGTCGCTTGATTGTCGTAGTATATCGATATCGCCGGTATTTGTGCCCCAACCACTGGAAGATCATACATGAGCTCCCAAAGCCATTCTGCTTCCTCCGCTGCGGTATCAAGTGCAAAGAACTCAGATTTCATGGATGACCGCGAGAGCATAGTCTACTTCTTCGATTTCTACGATATAGCAGCTCCACCTATTATAAAATGTATCCCCTGTGGACCTCTCGCTCTCCACTTTTGAGCACCAACTGGCATCACTGAAGCCTTCCACTACCGGCGGATCTCCGCTGTAGTGTAGTGCATATGTCTGAGTCTTCTTGAGATATCTCATAACCCGTTTCACAGCTTTCCAGTGCTCAAAACCTAGGTTGCTCGTGAAATGACTCAGCATTCCCACAGCGAAAGCTATGTCAGGCCTTGTGGCAGTAGTAGCATACATCAAACTCCTAATTACGCTTGCATACTCCAGCTGCCTGACGTTTTCCCTTGAATTGGGCTTCAGTTTCAGATCACACTTGTACGACGTATCGATCCCTGGAAGATCCTGATACCCGTAACGAGTGATCATCTTCTCAACATAATGAGACTGTGACAGCGCTAATCCAGTGTCTGTCCGGATGATCTTGAGTCCCAAGATAACATCAGCATCCCCCAAGTCCTTCATACTGAACTTCGTCGAGAGGAACTTCTTTGTCTCCGTGACATAGCTTATGTCTGTACCTAGGATTAGCTTGTCGTCCATGTATAGACAAACGATGACTCCTCTTCCGTTAGCAAACTTCGTATAAACACTTGTCTGTTTCACTGACCCTGTAGCCATTTGACCTTATAACTTTGTCAAACTTCTCATGCCACATTTTGGGAGCTTGCTTTAAACCGTATAGAGATTTCACCAACTTGCAGACTTTGTCTTCAAGACCTTTGATGACAAACCCTTCTGGGTTGTATGTAGATCTCTTCGGTCAGCTCGCCATTCAAGAATGTCGTTTTCACATCCATCTGATGTATCACCATTTTATGTATCGCTGCGAGAGCAATCAACATTCTGACGGTGGTCATCCGGACTACTGGAGCATACGTGTCAAAGTAGTCGATCCCCTGCTTCTGAGAAAACCCCTTGGCCACCAACCTGGCCTTGAACTTGTCAATAGTTCCATCTGCTTTCATCTTCTTCTTGAAGATCCATTTGTATTTGATGGGTTTCGCTCCTTCAGGAAGATCAACCAACACCCAAGTGTTATTTGAGGTGATGGAATCAATTTCATTGTCAATCGCCTCCTTCCAAAAAATATCATCTCTGGTCTTCATCGCCTCATCATAGGTAAGCGAATCTGCTTCCACATGATAGGTGATGAAGTCATCTCCGAAGTTGTTCGGCCTCCTCTCTCGCTTCGACGTCGGCTCAGCGAGTTCTGGTTCAACCGTTGTTTCAACAACAACATCTTCTTGGACTACTTCTTTATTGAAAACTTCAGTTTCTTGTACATCCTTTTGTTCTCCGGTTTATCCGTAAGAACAATATTCTTATGCCTTGCAAATTCTCTCAATATTAAGAAATCTCCGAGCATCACTCTTCTCGGCATACCCCAAGAAGATCATCTTCGTAGTCCTAGTCCCCAGCTTCTGAATCTTCAGATCTGGGAGCTTCACATAAGCTAGAGACCCCCACACTCGAATGACATTCAAGTTAGGTCTGACTTTGAACCAGTGTTCATGAGGAGTTACGTCCGAAGTTGCATACGGCACTCTATTTAGAATAAAAGTGGTCGTCAATGCAGCTTCTCCCCATTAGCATTTAGGAAGACCCGTAGTTAGCAGCATTGAGTTTATCATTTCTGTCAACGTTCTGTTCTTCATCTCTGCTATCCCGTTAGATTGAGGAGAATACGGAGCAGTAGTCTCATTGATGATTCCATGTTCTTTACAGAACGATGTGAATTCATGAGACCTATACTCTACATCTCGATCACTTCTGAGTAGTTGTAGATCGGTTTAACGTTCAACTTCAGTCCTGAAGTCTCTGAACTATACTCGAATGCTGCATCCTTCTACTTGAGAAGTCATGCGAACGTGCACTTCGAAAAATACTTCGAACCGGCCTCTGTGGAGAATTGATAAAAGTCACAGATATCTGAGTATACTAACTCCAGATGATCAGTACTTTAGTTCAATCGTCTGAGCAGCTTCCCAACAACCTTGTATCTGTACAGACCTTAAACTCCTCCACCTCCTTACCCCCACATTCCGAAGATAAGGTCCCGGTAGGACAGCTTGAGTCTGCTTCTGTCATAGAACAACTCTCAGTCCACTCAATGAAATAACTTTATCGCCATCAGCAGAAGTTCGAACATTCTTTCAGCACCGAACATCTTTTCGAAGCATGTTCCTCACCAAAAAATAACCATCTGGCTAGTACGAATGTCCATCTTTCAAGTCTGTATCAGATAACAGACTTTCTGAGATTAGATCGCCAAAAAATCTCTGGTACGTGCAACACGCATTCCAGTGTCCTTGTCGGTGGTTAATAACCACTGTCTCGATCTTCAAAACTTCTACTAGATATATGTTCGCCATCGAGACCTTCGTCATAACATGGCTCGTCCTTGGTGAACAGCTCCTTTAAGAGCACACGTGGTCAGATGCACTAATATCAGACCACTAGTCAGCTACCACGCTAGATAACTCAACCTGTGCAACAATAGCAACCAAGTTAAGTAATCAAAATAACCAAGTTTAGCTATACCTGCTATTTTGGTTTGGGCTTGTATTTGCATTCACTCATGTAGTGGTCATTCTTGTCACAGTTGAAGCAAGTCACGTGGGACTTGAACTTCTGTTGCTTGAACGAAGGACCGTTCACTTTTAGATTAGTGGAGTCCTTCTTGTGATGAGAAGCCACCTGCTTTTCCTTAAACTCGCTTGTCTGCACCAAGTTGGCCTTAGCCATTTGGTTGGACAGAGAGTCCATCTTCTGTTGAGATCGCATTTCGTCCTCAACGTGGATCTCTTGTAGAAGATCTTCCAAGCTAATGTCCCGCTTCTTCCGATGCATTCTAGCATAGAAGTTGTTCCAACCAGCAGGAAGTTTCGAGACTATCCTTCCAACGACAAACTTGTCGACGAGGGGCATCTTCTCGTCATCTAACTTCTGGCACAACTTCAGGAATTCCTTCACTTGAGGTAGCATCGTCATCTCGTCTTCGAAGAGCCACTTGTGGTACTTCTCGACGATGAAGATTTTGGATCTGTTCTCATCATCTTCATATAGCTTACCCAAAGAATCCCAGATCTCTTTGGCATTCTCCTTCTTGGAATATGACTCTGCCAGAGAGTCTTCCATAGAATTGAGAATCAGCAGTTTACAGATGATGTTTCCTCTCTTCTATTTGCTATGCTTGACGAGTGCAGCAGCAATAGCATCGGCATTCCTCCTTCTGGAATCGTCGG
>JANAVB010042300.1:0-63039 GCA_029216955.1 Iris pallida
TATATCCTAATCCTACTGCAGGCTGTAGTGGTACTCTAGTTCGAATACCACTACATAAACTCGACCTGCATGGGACACCACTAAAAACTGTCACGACCCACCCTAGAGTAAGGGCACGAGACGTGGATACGTCTAGCCTACGCCGCAGTGTCGGCGGTAGAACGCTGTCCTAGGTCACAACATCTAGCAATAATATACTAAGCAGTTTATACTCCCCGAATGGAGGTGACATAGCAGATACAGTCTCAATCACATCTAAGGTAGAGCATAATGGAAGATAGATAAAACATGAAATCCACAAGAGATACAACAGATAGAAGTCTAAGTGTCTAAGATACACAACCCAGAAAATATCTCAAAGCTCAATACAGTAATCCAAAGAGTAATACAGCTCAAGACAACTAAAAACAAGTAAGAAAAATCCTAGCTATCTATACAACCTCTACTGTGTCTCCTCTAGGCTAGCAGGCAACCTCCAAGCTATCTGTAAAATTTATCAACAGGTCCAGTCAGGACGGGAGCGAGCACAGTACATCTCAACAGATCATAGCAGGAAAGGAAATATAATCATACTAGAGAATAAAATACAGGAAACTGAAGAATAGCATAATGTAAAAGAGAGACTGTAAGTAAATATCTATGATATATAGAGAGAGACAGTGCTAGTGATTCAGAGTACAGGATAAACATGTGAATGGCTAAGGACTGATTCATGATTATACTACTTGGAATTGATTCATGATTACACTACTTGGATTTATTCACATGTTCATTTATACTCCCCCATCCCCAATCAATACACAAGGATCCATTCAAGTTACGTTAAGATTCAAGATTATACTACGTTGCCCATAAAGGGTGATTCATGAATTGATTCGTGAAGGCTCGGTGATCATGAGGGTACATGAGTCACTAGCTGATTTCCGAAGATTCATGATAATAGAAGCATGAGATACGTGATGTAAGTGAAACACACGAGACAAAAGTATCCGATGCTCCCGAGAGGGATAACATCTCATGAAGGGATCCATATAGTACCAATCCGTGTTACCAACAGTGTCAGCATCAAGTAAGATAGTCTAAAGTAGGAAATATAATCCTAAACATGATATTAAATGATCAGAGAATGTACTCGCCTGATACCCTGAACAGCTGATATAAAAAGATGGCCAACTGGAGTCACAGAGTCCTAGTTATAGCAACATAGGTTATAAAGAGTTCAATTTATATGGTAATTGAAATTATAATACAATCTACATGATTCTAAGTCAATCTAGGTCAAAGTCAACTTTGGTCAACTATAAAGTCAAACTAGGTCAACTCTAGTCAATTGTGGTCAAACTAGCTAGGGTTGGGTCAACAATGGTTAACTAGTCTAGGTTAGTCAATTCTAGGTCTAAACAAACTAAGTATATGCAAATCAAGTATCCAAGATAGCTACTAACTTATAGCCTAAGTCACTTGCTAAACCAAGCACAAAACTAAACCATAAGCTAACAAGGCACACAAACTAGTCATATAATGTATATATATTATTTACATTCACATATTCATATACATAGATATATATAGGAAAGCTATATATATATAGGCACATACATAAATAGAGAGAGAGAGAAAGAGAGGTAAAAGAGTAAATGAGTATGTGTGTGTTTGGCATGTGTGAAAGGATATGTGTTAATGTTCTAAAATTTAGTGATAGGTAGGTGTATGTGACATGGGATACATGATGTCAAAGGGTGTATGAATGCATGTGTGTAAAAGGTTATAGGTTAACTCAGTTTATAGAAATGCATACATACATACTTATATTGTATACATGCATACATACATATCATGTATATTACATTACATGATACATACATGTATACTTGTATTATATTATACTTACATTCATGCATATTAGATACTTGTATTTATATTAACATATTACAAACATTCATTTCATTCATGCATCTATGCATACCTACATATTTTATACATATGCATACATTGTATATTCTTATCATTTCATACATTAACATAGAGACATACAAACATGCACACATCATATGTTTCATACTTGTATTACCTTACATATCATGTATATATTATCATTCATTCCTTTCATATATTATATTATCTTTAAGTTGAATACATCATATATGGATATAATATATTATCTTGCATGCTTGCATTCATATATTACATTCTATATTACCTATATACATGTATTTCTTCCATTCAGTTCATGCTTGCATCATATACTCTACATTACCATACATGTTATCATTATATATTATATTACAATATTTATACATTATGCATTCATATCTATCATTATATATATATCTTACATTCTTATCTAGCATTCATTATATACTTTCATGCATACATTGTATATCATTCTTTCATTCACGCATTTATGCTATTGCTTATATGCATTATATTAATTACATTCCTACATGCTTGCATTCAATAATATATATACATTAATAAGAGAATATATATCATATATATATCATTTCACTCATCTAATATATCATACATTACATACTCTATATTTATTTAATATCCATACTACATAGACTCATAGGTTACACAAAATACATATATCGTATAGTCACTCTTCTACTTAAAACCAATACTGTACCAACTGGGCATTCACTAAATTCTAGGATTAAATTATATCGTAGCCCTTTGTGTTAGCTTTCCAAAACTTTAAACGGATCGCATTTTCGTGTCCGGAAGCTCCCGGAATCGCAAAAATACCGAAACACGTTCGTCTTTCGTACAGCTGACACTCAAATAATTTTACAGAAAGTTTCAGAATGAATTTGGCTTACTAAAATATATATTTGGAAAGCTAACTTCGATACAGTTTTTTATAAAAAAACGGAAGATAAATCGGAATTTTAAACTAAAAGTTATGACATTTCTAAGTTGCTATTGTTACTAAAAAATGTGGATAAATATTATGACGAATTTAGGTAGTTTGAGACAAAAGAAACACAAGTATATAACATAATATATCAAGAACTCACTCTCTACACTAATATATATATATATATGAGACACTATAGAACACATCTTCAATACAAAAATATGAGATTAAACATGTAATAATTCATTCATACATAACAACAATACATAGTGTGTCCAAATTTGGGGTTTTCCAACATGGACACAACCACAACACAAAGGACACTCCTATGACCTCCAAATGGACACGAAATGGACACAAATGGAGATACAACCATGGAGGTCATTTCTATGGGTTCAAAATATTTCTATATGCATGTAGGGATGGATTAGAGGAGAGATTATACCTTCCGGGAGAGAGATTAAAAGAAAAATCCTTCCGACACGACACCGACACGTAGAGATTCTAAAAGGACACGAACGAGCTCCGAATCCTTCCATACTTGGCTAGCACCCTCTAACCATAGAGTAGAGGAGAAATGAGAAGATTTGGTGGAAGAAAGGGTTGATTTGGAGATGAAATCAATGGAGGTTCATCTCTAAATTAATTTGGAAAGAACAAGAGAGAGAAAGTGGATGAAAACAAATGAATGAAGGAGTGACTCACTCCTTATCCCCCCCATAGGTGGCTGCCCAAAAAGGGTGAGGTGTCCCCTATTTGAATGTCCAAAATGCCCTCCACTAATCTATTTGATTTAAATTAGGAATGGGTTAAAGGTTGAGGTCAATTTAGTCTAGTTTTAAGTCTCTAATTAAACTAAACCTATCCATAAATAATTAGTCTAACTACTAACTAAAATTAATATCATATGGACTAAAATTAATATCATGTGGGCCATGCCTAACTAGTGTGTGGGTCCACTAGAGTCAAACTACCCCCGGGTCCCCGTTTCAAGTCGGATTGAGTTGAAATTCGAACCCGACTCAAATAACCCCAAAACAATATCATAAATAATAAAATAAATTTCAACCCCAAAATAATATCATAAATAATAAAATAAATTTTAAAAATATTCAAAAATATAAAATGACAAAAATACCCATATTTCTGAAAACTGGGGGTGACAAAATAACCCTGACCAACCCTGACAGAACTCGGCCCGAGTTCGGCCAGAGTTCAGTCAGAGTTCGGTTAATGACCGTTTGATTTTCGAACGTTTGAAAAACTTGGTCTCCCTTCACTTGCGGATTGTTACATAGAGTTCTGTCCGAATTCTGTCTGAATTCTGCTAGGGTTCTGCCTTTGAAAAAACTATAAATAGAAAAGAATTCTGATCATTTAAAATCACTCATTCACTTTCATCTCTTCTCTTCTAAAGCTTACGTTTCTTCCAAAGAGTTCTAAAAAGTTTTTATTTTCAAATCCCAAGCCAGTTACAATTATCTAGTCAATCTGTCGGTACGGTGCAGTCTAGAAGATTTCAGAGAAATTGTAATCAGAGGCTTGATTGAAGAAAGACTCTTCAAAATTGAAGTTGGTCGAGTTCTTCATATCAAAGCTCACGTCTGTAGAAGTTGCAAGGACTTCGTATGAAAACTTGCGAGATTTTCCATTAGTGGATTCAACTAGAAGCTAGAGTTCTTCCGACTGGACTAGTCATCACAAGAAGGAAACCAGTATACATCGATGTGTTTGCGTTTGCCTTCTGATCTCTTTTCTTTACAGTTATTGTTTTGTGATTATTGATATTATTTCTGTGATTTAACTGCTAACAAGTTTTTAATTAGCAATATTTTGCTGCCTACTTTATTCACCCTCCAGAGTATTATGCTTTACGACTTTGTTTCTATAATTGGTATTAAAGCGGGTTATACAGGTAAAGCAAGGTAAAATTGCAGTTATATTTAATTGTTTTATAGATCACAATATTACACATGGCAACTGTGAAATTCACAAGTGAAGGCCAAGCCACAAACAGACCTTCACTATTTGACGGCACAAACTACACTTATTAGAAAACACGGATGAGTTTTTCTTAAAATATCTTGATTTTAACTTATGGTCTATAGTTATTGATGGCTACAAAAAGCCTCATCATATTATTGTTAAGGGAGTTTTAGTTGATAAACCACATGATAAATATACTGAGGATAAAAAAAAAGTCCAGTCTTGACGCACGTGCTATTAACGCTTTATTTTGTGCTTTAGACATAACTGAGTTTAACAGGGTGTCGACTTGCACAACATCGAATGAAGTGTGGAAACTTTTCGAATTAATCTATGAAGGAACAACACAAGTCAAGGAGTCAAAGATCAGCAGATTTACTCAAGAGTACGAGGCATTCAAGATGAAGCCAAATGAATCCATCACTTAGATGTTTACAAGATTCCTGGATATTATAAATCCTTTGTCTTTATTAGGCAAGGAATACAGTAACCATGAAAAGATTCGCAAACTTCTATGAGCTCTCATGAAGAACTGGATTCAAAAGGCTACAACAATTATTGAAGGAAACGACCTCTCAATAATGTCACTGGAAACAGTCATGGGTACGCTACTCACTCACGAGTTGGAACTTCAAGAATTTGAAGATGCTACACCAAAGGAGAAGTCGATCGCTTTCAAGGCTCAATATAGAAGAACTGTCGAAGATAATTCTGACGACATCGACTCTGACTCTGAAGATCAAGCTCTTTTGGTAAAAAAATTCAAGAAGTTCATGAGATTCAACAGAAGAGCAAAAGACAGCAACATCAACAACAACGAGGAAGATCCTATTTGCTATGGATGTAAGAAGAAAGAACATATGAAGAAAGATTGTCCAACAACATCATCATCAACAAGAAAAAGCAAAAAATATGACAAAGGCTACCTAAAGAGATCTACATCAAGAAAGTACGCCAATACAAGCATATGGCATGAGAAGGAAGCCAGCGACTCAGAAAACGAACAATCGGATGACGCCAAAAAATATATGCTTAATGGCTTGCGATCAGGTATCCACTAATCCTCTGTTTGATCCTTATGATGATTTCAGCTTTGAGCAACTAGGAGAGGCTTTCAGTGACCTATTAAATGACTACAGAAAACTGCGTAGTAAATATGAAACCTCTAAGAAGGTACTAAAAGGGTACAAAGGTGAGATAGGAAGACTTACCGACCAACTAGCTGATGTTAGAAATAATGTTTCTTCTATTGAGTCTGGTGAGCTTTCTTCTATTAAGCTGTTGTTACACGAGACTACCAAGTTATACGAAGAAAAAGACTAAACTATCATCCAGTTAAAGGAAGACCTATCTAAGGAGAGAAGGAGTCTCTAGTGTGCACAAGTCAGAATGGAAACACTTATATCTGACTATACTAGATTATATGACACCTCCAAAAAGTTGGAAATTAGTTTAAGAAAACGGCATAAAGTTGCTGCTTCCTATTCTAACACGTGTCAATTACCAAATCATCGGAACACACCTAGACCAAACACTGTCAGACCAAACCATACCAAACCAATGCCCAAGAAGACTAATAGGCATGCATTTTTCTATACTAGAAAACTAAAACCTACCAATCATGCACCTCACACAACTTTTAACACTCAACATGCAAAATGTCATTATTCTGGCCTCATTGGTCATATATCCTCTGCATGTAGAATCAGAAAGTTAGTAGATCTAAAAATTTATGTATGGACACAAAGACTAACATGCCAGGACTCTTCAAGAAATAGGTACCAAGAGTTTTATCTGCAAACTATTTTATAGGTGGGACGCCCCTCACATGCTAGAAGCAAATGGATATTCAACAGTGGTTGCTCAAGGCACATGACCGTTGATGCATTATTATTCGTAACACTGTCGAAGAATAATAAAGAAGGATACGTGTCCTTCGGTAATAATTTGAGAGGGTACATAATCGGTAGCGGTGACATTGGTAAGGCTCCCTATCCTGTGATTAAAGGTATTTGTCTAGTTACCGTATTAAAACATAATCTGCTCAGCATAAGCCATTTAGCTGATCGCGGTTATGGTATTAACTTCGTCAAAGACAAATGTACTATAGTTGATAGCTCAACTGGCAGTACTATCTTTGAAGGTATCAGGGAAGACAACATATATGTTTTCTATTTGTTAGAAGATGCTAACAAAGTAGGTAGATGCTTGATGGCCAAGAGCATTGAGAGTCAACTATGACATATGAGACTCGGTCATGCAAGCATGGACACAATTTCAAAACTATCCACAAAGAAGTTGGTTCGTGGCTTACCGGACATATCTTTCAAGAAGGATACGGTATGTAGCTAATATGAAAAGAACAAAGCTACCCGATCCATCTTTAAATCTAAGAATGCTGTAAGTACCACTAGACTTCTACAATTATTGTATATCGATTTATTTGGACCTAGTAGAATTGCTAGTCTAGGTGGTAAGTTATATGCATTTGTCATTATAGATGAATTTTCTAGATACACATGGGTATATTTTCTTGCACGCAAGAACGATGCTTTGTCAGAATTTGTCACAATTACAAGAAAGTACAGAATAAAAAAGGTTTCTTAATTACTCACATTCGTAGTGATCATGGCGACGAATTTGAGAATGCAGAGTTCAAGCAATTCTGTAACACACACAGTTATTTGCATGAGTTTTCCTGCCCTAGGTCTCCACAACAAAATAGAGTTATGGAACGTAAGAACAGAACTCTATCTAAAATGGCTAGAGTAATGTTGAACCAGTTTAGTCTACCTAGATACTTTTGGGCTGAAGCTGTCAATACAGCATGTTATATTCTCAATAGGGTTCTATTTCGACCTATATCGAAGAAGACTTCCTATGAGTTATGGTTTGATAGAACATCCACTGTTTCATATTTCAAGATATTTGGTTGTAAATGCTTTATTCTTAATACTAAAGATAACCTGAGTTAATTTGATGAAAAGGCCGATGAAGGTATCTTTTTAGGTTATACGGCAAAGAGCAAAGGGTACAGAGTCTTCAATAAGAGAACCATGATCATCGAAGAATCAATTAATGTCAAGTTTGATGAACTAAATCAACATCCAGTCGATGACGATAATGAAGATGTAAGTACACCAAGTATAGCTACTGCAAAACCTTCACACCAAGCACCAGCTGAGTCTTCAAGCAAATCACATACAGAACCAGAAGTCGGAACCAGCAATCCTGAGGATATGCCAAAAGAGATGAGATTCTTGGCAGATCATCCAAAGGACTTGGTAATTGGTAAGATTACCAAGGGTGTAAGTACTCGTTCCTCTAATAAAGATATAGCTTCCTGTGTTGCTTTTATCTCACAGCTTGAACCCAAAAATATTGAAGAAGCATGTAGTGATAATTTTTGGTTAGATGCTATGCAAGAGGAATTAAACCAATTCGAACGGAATCAAGTTTGGGAACTTGTTCCCAAGCCCATTGATCATCTGGTCATTGGCACCCGTCGGGTATTCCGAAACAAACTAAACGAGAATGGTTTAGTGACTAGAAATAAGTCTCGACTCGTAGCTCAAGGATACAATCAAGAAGAACTACGATGAGACTTATGCCCCAGTTGCGAGATTAGAATCCATTCGCATGTTATGTACATTTGCATGTTTTCATAATTTCAAATTATTTCAAATGGATGTTAAAAGCGCATTTCTAAATGGTTTTATAAAAGAAAAAGTTTATGTAGCTCAACCTCCAGGTTTTACTGATTTCAAAAATCTTGATTATATTTTCAAATTGAAGAAAGCCTTATACGGTTTGAAACAAGCCCCTCATGCTTAGTACGATCGTCTAAGCTCTTTTCTACTTGACAATAGTTTTTCAAAGGAAAATGTTGACACTACACTGCTTATAAAATCTTTGAATAGCAATCTTCTTTTAATTCAAATCTATGTAGATGATATTATTTTTGGATCCACTGATGAATCTATTTGTCAAGAATTTTTAAAGTATATACAGAATGATTTTGGGATGAGGATGATGGGAGAGCTGAAATTCTTTTTTGGACTACAAATCAAACAAACCAACAATGGGACGTTCATAAATCAAGCAAAGTACACAAAAGATTTATTAAAGAAGTTTGACCTGGAAGCAGTCAAACCACTTAGCACTCCAATGACGACTTCAACCAAGCTTGATATTGATGAACAAGGCAAACTCGTCGACATACGTAAGTATCAAGGTATGATCGGTAGCTTACTATACTTAACTGCTAGTCGACCAGATATTATGTTTAGTGTTTGCTTGTGTGCATATTTTCAAGCCAATCCTAAGGAATCACATATATGCGCAGTTAAGCGTATCTTTCGATACCTTAGAGGAACTTCTGTTGGCTTATGGTATCCTAAAACCACGTCATTTGACCTAACAGGTTATTCTGATGCTGATTTTGCCGGATGTAAAGTAGATAGAAAAAGTACCAGCGGCACATGTCATTTTCTAGGAAAAGCCCAAGTCTCTTGGTTTAGCAAGAAGTAAAATTCAGTAGTATTATCAACAACTGAGGCTGAGTATATCACTGCAATACGTTGTTGTGCACAAATTTTGTGGATGAAGCTAACTTTAAAAGACTTTGGATTATATTTCACATACATACCCATTTTCTGTGATAACACTAGTTCTATTAATTTGACTAAGAATCCAGTATGTCATTCTCGTACTAAGCATATCGAGATTCGATATCATTTTCTTAGAGATCATCAACAAAATGGAGATATAGATCTTATATACATAGACACACAGAATCAATTGGCTGACATTTTTACAAAACCTCTAGCGAAGATTGTTTCAATTATTTACGTTGAGAATTAAGAATTTTAGATGTCAATAATATTAATTAATTTTGTTTTATTAATTAGTTTTTTTTTCAATACTCAATAACTATTTTTGAGACAAGCCTACAAAGAGTCTATCTGTCACCACGACTACGGTCAAAGCGAAGCGGTACTTAATTGTTCCCCGTTGAACTCCCGTTAGCTGGGACAGTACTCCTACAGCTAATCTAAAACAGACGCTGAGTAAAAAAAGATAATTTATAAAATAATATTAATTACATTATTTGAAGTTTGAAATTACTAAACTTTGAGTTAAATATTTGAAATAAGATGATAAAAAGGATATGGCCCATAAATTTTATTCAAAAACCCAGGCGAACCCTAGGCGAATTCGGCACGAGTTCGGTCCGAATTCGGCCAGAGTTTTGTTGGTGCTGTAAGTTTTTAAGTCAGAACCCGAGGCCTCCTCCTCTTTATCTCTTCCAAATTATATTATCACAACAGCAGCAGCAGCCGAAGGACCCCCCAAACCCTAGCTCTTCTCCACTCCTTTTCTTCTAATCTACGTGGAGAAATCAATCCAAAATTTGGATTCGTGCGGAGAATCGCATCCTCTACAACATACTTGATTCTCGGAAGGTATAACTCCTTCTTTTCTCCACTTTCAAATTCTTAAGGTTATCTAGTTTTGGAAAAAAAAATGCCTAAGGGATTCAATCCTTCTAAGAGGAAGAAGACTAATGCCAGTGAAGAGGCATCGACTTCAGATCCAAATACGGATTCACTCTTTTCTCCAGTCCAATCGGATGACGGTATGTCGTATGAGTTTTACTTCAAAACTTATGACCAAGCTTTGCTATGGTATGCCGACTTTGCTATGCGTACAATATGTACAAGCATTCCGATCAAATGGACTGTATTTCCAGATTATCGTCCTTTATTTGAGGCATTAGGGTTACACGGTCTCGTTACCCAATAATTTCCTATAGCTACTAATGCCCTTAGACTATTTTACTGTAACTTCGTGTTATTCACTTTTACCGTAAGAACTCGGGTAGGCGGGATCGATATCGAGTTCGATGATGTGTTGCTAGTAAAAATCCTTGGTATTCCAAATGAAGGTGCCCCGTTTGTTGACATCACCGACTTCGACTTTCCTGAGGGCATGACTCTTGTTAGTTTCAAGAATGAGCTTTGTGTGCTGGCATGTGCTCATCCTGGAAAGTTCAAGGCCAATGACTTGAACTTGTTTAACTACGAGTTACATCGTATCATCTATTCCACTATTCTTTCGAAATCTACTTTGAAAAATTATGTCACTGCACTAGAGCTTTCTGTCCTATATCACATTCTTAAGGGATTCTTTTTTCTGCCCCTAAGTCTATCATCTAGATGATGGAAAGATGTCGCGGAAGAGACCGTAATCTCTCTTATGCGATGCTTATCCCTCGCATCTTTCAGCATTTTGATATCGATTTATCCACTTGCGCTCTGGACCCTGAGCCCAGGTATCTTAAGCTTTCTCTTCGCAGCATTGCCACTGCTCCTGTACCTACTCCTACTGCACCTATTCCTTTTCAGACCTACCCCATGACGTTTGAGGGTTTCTATCAGCACCTTTCGGATTTGCAGACTTTCTTTGTTGACACTTCCAGGGAATATTAGTTCCATGATGTGACTCGGTTCCAGGCTATTGCCAACTCGTTTGCTGATCTCTGATTCTCAGACGGGTTATTCTGCTAGTTCTCTTCCTAGAGACCCTACTGTATCTGGTTACCGTATTGAGGATGAGGCAATCCATTCTCTTTTCCAGCCATGGAATGCTTATGATTGGTACCGTGGCTTGGGTGCTACTCCACACACCTCTGGAGCTGGTCTATCCGGACATGGTGGATATGCTGGTACTGCAGATGATGATGATAAGATGATATATGATTTAGACATTCTGTCTAGTTGTCGTACTTTTTGAGACTGTTTCTATTGTCTTTGTTTACTTGGAAATGCTTCGACATTCCAAGCTAGTATCAGTACTCTTATTATTTACATGCGTGGTTGAGATTTCTTTTGTCACTTTTGTCTAATGAACATGTTTTATGCTTTTTTTAGCATATTTTCATTCAGTTTAGCATTATTCCATATTTATCATAGCATTATCTTTTATTATGCCTCCATATAAACTGCCTGTGAAATATTTTTCTGCTTGTCATATTTCTTTACTGTCTGTGATATTTATACCATGTTTGTGAATAATATATTTATCAAACTGCCTGTGATAAATTTTTCATACATATTTTTTTGTGTTTTTTCACTGATTGTTGCTTATGCATATATTGCGTGCGAGCTTATCTCTTTGCACTTATTTTGCTAAGTGACAACGGAAAAGAAATAAGATCTAACATCTTCAATTGTAAGAATACAGAATATGAACAATAATCTACAGAACAACTTTTTTGGTACAATTTGTTTTGATAAAGACCAAAGATGTTATATCGGTCAAAGTTTGTCAATTATCAAAATGAGGGAGTTTGTTGGTCCATTGGTCATGGTCAAACCTGATTTTAATAATTGATTAAACTATGTCTCGATATATGGAGCTACTCAGATGTTTACTCAAGACATTTTAGACACTTGGACACTGACAAAGATTGGATATCTACTCAAGTTCAAGACCGAAGCTATGTTTGCCACTCAAGACTGTATTTCTTTATGCAATATAATTTTTATTTATTCAGTCTAGAAATACATTGTATACCGAGTCGTACTGGTAAATAGGCTATCCAAAATTATTTTAAAAAATGACCTATGTTTTTGAAAAACATCTCTTATTTACAAAAGCTTCTGAATGATTTTAAAAAGTCCAAAAATTATATTTAAAATAACCCTGACCAACCCTGACAGAACTCGGCCCGAGTTCGACCAGAGTTCGGTTAGTGACCGTTTAATTTTTGAACGTTTAAAAAAAATGGTCTCCCTTCAGTTGCGGATTGTTACATAGAGTTATGTCCGAATTCTGCCAGAGTATTGCCTTTGAAAAAACTATAAATAGAGAAGAATTCTGATCATTTAAAATCACTCATTCACTTTCATCTCTTCTCTTATAAATCTTATGTTTCTTCCAAAGAGTTCTAAAAAGCGTTCATTTTCAAATCCCAGGCCAGTTATAATTCTCTAGTCAATTTGCCGGTATGGTACGGTCTAGAAGATTTCAGAGAAATTATAATCAGAGGCATGATTGAAGAAAGACTCTTCAAAATTGAAGTTGATTGAGTTCTTCGTATCAAAGCTCGCATCTGTAGAAGTTCCAAGGACTTAGTATAAAAACTTGTGAAATTTTCCAATAGTAGATTCAACTAGAAGCTAGAGTTCTTCCGACTGGACTAGTCCTCACAAGAGGGAAACCATGATACATCGCTGTGTTTGCGTTTGCCTTCTGATCTCTTTTCTTTACAGTTATTATTTTGTGATTATTGATATTATTTCTGTGATCTAACTACTAAAAAGTTTTTAATTAGCAATATTCTGCTGCCTACTCTATTCATCCCCCTCTAGAGTATTCTACTTTACGACTTTGTTCCTACCGAACCTCTGTGCTTTCAGAAGACGAGTGGACTTGGCTTCGAATGACGATGTGACTTCTTTGCATTTAGAGCAACAATAAAGCTGTGTTTCAGAGTAACAGAGTCATTGTGCTGTAGGGGACGAGTAGGCTTGTGCTTCAGGTTGGCGAGGTTATTGTGCTTTTGGAGCGACAGGCTGACTTGCATTGGTTGAGGTGGGAGTTCCCAAGTTCCTTGTAGATAAGTGACTTAAGCTTCTAGATCGGAGCAGATGACTGTGCTGTGGGTATAGAGATGTTGTGAGCATATCACTATTATGCGCCTCATGTGGACGCATGTAAGTAGTTGTGCCTCTGAACTTTAAAGGTGTTGGCTTTGGAGGAAAGCGTATAACACCCTTGTATGTCTGGGGTTGGCGCAGGCAGGTAGCTACTCCTCTAGAGTGAAGACATTGGTTTCTGAAGCAAATAAAAGGGCAGGGCCTACCACCATCTTGCTTTTGAGGTTGGCGTAGGCGAGTGGCTGCGCCTTAGGCTTGAAGGCTTTGGCTTCTGAAGTAAAGAGCGATAAATAACCGCTCTTTAAGGACTGCCCTCTTAATTGCCACCGTAATATAGGGAATTCCAAGGGTCTAAGACTGACACTCGTCGTGTTGAGTCGTAGGTTTATCCCATTAATACGGAAATTCTGACTGTCGGCCATGAGGGGTGCACTCTGGGCCATTCTCGATCCTATAAAGGGGAAGTTCTCTTCTGAAGAGTCGCTACCTTCTTCTTAGCATCCTTTACTACCATGCGAGATCCAAACTTAACTTCGAACGACGATCGACCTTGCATAAGTTGGCTGCTGGTTGAGGCTTTTCTCGTTCATAGGAGCCATGTTCTTATAAATGAACTCCGTGTAGAAGGAGCCATCGCTACCCTTAAGGAGTATGTAAATGTCCTCCTTAGGGAGTTCAACTCTGGGCGACGTCTGAGGGTTCTGGAAAATCCAAGCCATGGGTTCAAGATTGGTTTCTCACTCTATGAATAGTCGGCCGTGCTCTGCCCCTGATCTTTGGGAGTAGTAGGGCTTCACTGTGCTATGGTTCTAGGTCTTCCACTGCTTCAGTATATATTGGAGCTCTAGTTTCTCTTGGTAACAAGAGGGTTGGCTCTGATAATGCTGCGAATCGGTGGAGATGAGACTTAATTTAATGGGACGTTCATAAATTAAGCAAAGTACACAAAAGATTTATTAAAGAAGTTTGACCTGGAAGCAGTCAAACCACTTAGCACTCCAATGTCGACTTCAACCAAGCTTGATATTGATGAACAAGGCAAACTCGTCGACATACGTAAGTATCAAGGTATGATCGGTAGCTTACTATACTTAACTGCTAGTCGACCAGATATTATGTTTAGTGTTTGCTTGTGTGCATATTTTCAAGCCAATCCTAAGGAATCACATATATGCGCAGTTAAGCGTATCTTTTGATACCTTAGAGGAACTTCTTCTGTTGGCTTATGGTATCCTAAAACCACGTCATTTGACCTAACAGGTTATTCTGATGCTGATTTTACCGGATGTAAAGTAGATAGAAAAAGTACCAGCGGTACATGTCATTTCCTAGGAAAAGCCCAAGTCTTTTGGTTTAGCAAGAAGTAAAATTCAGTAGTATTATCAACAACTGAGGCTGAGTATATCACTGCAATACGTTATTGTGCACAAATTTTGTGGATGAAGCTAACTTTAAAAGACTTTGGATTACATTTCACATACATACCCATTTTCTGTGATAACACTAGTTCTATTAATTTGACTAAGAATCCAGTATGTCATTCTCGTACTAAGCATATCGAGATTCGATATCATTTTCTTAGAGATCATCAACAAAATGGAGATATAGACCTTATATACATAGACACACAGAATCAATTGGCTGACATTTTTACAAAACCTCTAGCGGAAGATTGTTTCAATTATTTACGTTGAGAATTAAGAATTTTAGATGTCAATAATATTAATTAATTTTGTTTTATTAATTAGTTTTTTTTCAATACTCAATAACTATTTTTGAGACAAGCCTACAAAGAGTCTATCTGTCACCACGACTACGGTCAAAGCGAAGCGGTACTTAATTGTTCCCCGTTGAACTCCCGTTAGCTGGGACAGTACTCCTACAGCTAATCTAAAATAGACGCTGAGTAAAAAAGATAATTTATAAAATAATATTAATTACATTATTTGAAGTTTAAAGTTACTAAACTTTGAGTTAAATATTTGAAATAAGATGATGAAAAGGATATGGCCCACAAATTTTATTCAAAAACCCAGGCGAACCCTAGGCGAATTCGGCACGAGTTCGGTCCGAATTCGGCCAGAGTTTTGTTGGTGCTGTAAGTTTTTAAGTCAGAACCCGAGGCCTCCTCCTCTTTATCTCTTCCAAATTATATTATCACAACAGCAGCAGCAGCCGAAGGACCCCCCAAACCCTAGCTCTTCTCCACTCCTTTTCTTCTAATCTACGTGGAGAAATCAATCCAAAATTTGGATTCGTGCGGAGAATCGCATCCTCTACAACATACTTGATTCTCGGAAGGTATAACTCCTTCTTTCCTCCACTTTCAAATTCTTAGGGTTATCTAGTTTTGGGAAAAAAATGCCTAAGGGATTCAATCCTTCTAAGAGGAAGAAGACTAATGCCAGTAAAGAGGCATCGACTTCAGATCCAAACACGGATTCACTCTTTTCCCCAGTCCAATCGGATGACGGCATGTCGTATGAGTTTTACTTCAAAACTCATGACCAAGCTTTGCTATGGTATGCCGACTTTGCTATGCGTACAATATGTACAAGCGCTCCGATCAAATGGACTATATTTCCAGATTATCGTCCTTTGTTTGAGGCATTAGGGTTACACGGTCTCGTTACCTAATAATTCCCTATAGCTACTAATGCCCTTAGACTATTTTACTGTAACTTCGTGTTATTTACTTTTACCGTAAGAACTCGGGTAGGCGGGATCGATATCGAGTTCGATGATGTGTTGCTAGTGAAAATCCTTGGTATTCCAAATGAAGGTGCCCCGCTCGTTGACATCACCGACTTCGACTTTCCTGAGGGCATGACTCTTGTTAGTTTCAAGAATGAGCTTTGTGTGCTAGCATGTGCTCATCCTGGAAAGTTTAAGGCCAATGACTTGAACTTGTTTAACTACGAGTTACATCGTATCATCTATTCCACTATTCTTCCAAAATCTACTTTGAAAAATTATGTCACTGTACTAGAGCTTTCTGTCCTATATCATATTCTTAAGGGATTCTTTTTTCTGCCCCTAAGTCTATTATCTAGATGATGGAAAGATGTCACGGAAGAGACCGCAATCTCTCTTATGCGATGCTTATCCCTCGCATCTTTCAGCATTTTGATATCGATTTATCCACTTGCGCTCTGGACCCTGAGCACAGGTATCTTAAGCTTTCTCTTCGCAGCATTGCCACTGCTCCTGTACCTACTCCTACTGCACCTATTCCTCTTCAGACCTACCCTATGACGTTTGAGGGTTTCTATCAGTACCTTTCGGATTTGCAGACTTTCTTTGTTGACACTTCCAGGGAATATTAGTTCTATGATGTGACTCGGTTCCAGGCTATTGCCAACTCGTTTGCTGATCTCTGATTCTCAGACGGGTTATTCTGCTAGTTCTCTTCCTAGAGACCCTACTGTATCTGGTTACCGTATTGAGGATGAGGCAATCCATTCTCTTTTCCAGCCATGGAATGCTTATGATTGGTACCGTGGCTCGGGTGCTACTCCACACACCTCTGGAGCCGGTCTATCCGGACATGGTGGATATGCTGGTACTGCAGATGATGATGATGATGAGGATGATATATGATTTAGACATTCTGTCTAGTTGTCGTACTTTTTGAGACTGTTTCTATTGTCTTTGTTTACTTGGAAATGCTCCGACATTCCAAGCTAGTATCAGTACTCTTATTATTTACATGCGTGGTTGAGATTTCTTTTGTCACTTTTGTCTGATGAACATGTTTTATGCTTTTTTTTAGCATATTTTCATTCAGTTTAGCATTATTCCATATTTATCATAGCATTATCTTTTATTATGCCTCCATATAAACTGCCTGTGAAATATTTTTCTGCTTGTCACATTTCTTTACTGTCTGTGACATTTATACCATGTTTGTGAATAATATATTTATCAAACTGCCTGTGATAAATTTTTCATACATATTTTTTTGTGTTTCTTCACTGATTGTTGCTTATGCATATATTGCGTACGAGCTTATCTCTTTGCACTTATTTTGCTAAGTGACAACGGAAAAGAAATAAGATCTAACATCTTCAATTGTAAGAATACAGAATATGAACAATAATCTACAGAATAACTTTTTTGGTACATTTTTTGGTACAATTTGTTTTGATAAAGACCAAAGATGTTATATCGGTCAAAGTTTGTCAATTATCAAAATGAGGGAGTTTGTTGGTCCATTGGTCATGGTCAAACCTGATTTTAATAATTGATTAAACTATGTCTCGATATATGGAGCTACTCAGATGTTTACTCAAGACATTTTGGACACTTGGACACTGACAAAGATTGGATATCTACTCAAGTTCAAGACCGAAGCTATGTTTGCCACTCAAGACTGTATTTCTTTATGCAATATAATTTTTATTTTATTCAGTCTAGAAATACATTGTATACCGAGTCGTACTGGTAAATAGGCTATCCAAAATTATTTTAAAAAATGACCTATGTTTTTGAAAAACATCTCTTATTTACAAAAGCTTCTGAATGATTTTAAAAAGTCCAAAAATTATATTTAAAATAACCCTGATCAACCCTGACAGAACTCGGCCCGAGTTCGGCCAGAGTTCGGTTAGTGACCGTTTAATTTTTGAACGTTTGAAAAAAATGGTCTCCCTTCAGTTGCGGATTGTTACATAGAGTTATGTCCGAATTCTGCCAGAGTATTGCCTTTGGAAAAACTATAAATAGAGAAGAATTCTGATCATTTAAAATCACTCATTCACTTTCATCTTTTCTCTTATAAATCTTATGTTTCTTCCAAAGAGTTCTAAAAAGCGTTCATTTTCAAATTCCAGGCCAGTTATAATTCTCTAGTCAATTTGCCAGTATGGTGCGGTCTAGAAGATTTCAGAGAAATTATAATCAAAGGCATGATTGAAGAAAGACTCTTCAAAATTAAAGTTGATTGAGTTCTTCGTATCAAAGCTCGCATATGTAGAAGTTCCAAGGACCTATTATAAAAACTTGTAAAGTTTTCCAATAGTAGATTCAACTAGAAGCTAGAGTTCTTCCGACTGGACTAGTCCTCACAAGAGGGAAACTAGGATACATCGCTGTGTTTGCGTTTGCCTTCTGATCTTTTTTCTTTACAGTTATTATTTTGTGATTATTGATATTATTTCTGTGATCTAACTGCTAACAAGTTTTTAATTAGCAATATTCTGCTGCCTACTCTATTTACCCCCTTCTAGAGTATTCTGCTTTACGACTTTGTTCCTACCGAACCTCTGTGCTTTCAGGCGACGAGTGGACTTGGCTTCGAATGACGATGTGACTTCTTTGCATTTAGAGCAACAATAAAGCTGTGTTTCAGAGTAACAGAGTCATTGTGCTGTAGGGGACGAGTAGGCTTGTCCTTCAGGTTGGCAAGGTTACTGTGCTTTTGGAGCGACAGGCTGACTTGCATTGGTTGAGGTGGGAGTTCCCAAGTTCCTTGTAGATAAGTGACTTAAGCTTCTAGATCGGAGCAGATGACTGTGCCGTGGGAATAGAGATGTTGTGAGCATATCACTATTATGTGCCTCATGTGGACGCATGTAAGTAGTTGTGCCTCTGAACTTTAAAGGTGTTGGCTTTGGAGGAAAGCGTATAACACCCTTGTATGTCTGGGGTTGGCGCAGGCAGGTAGTTACTCCTCTAGAGTGAAGACATTGGTTTCTAAAGCAAATAAAAGGGCAGGGCCTACCACCATCTTGCTTCTGAGGTTGGCGTAGGCGAGTAGCTGCACCTTAGGCTTGAAGGCTTTGGCTTCTGAAGTAAAGAGCGATAAATACCCGCTCTTTAAGGACTGCCCTCTTAATTGCCACCGTAATATAGGGAATTCCAAGGGTCTAAGACTGACACTCGTCGTGTTGAGTCGTAGGTTTATCCTATTAATACGAAAATTCTGACTGTCGGCCATGTGGGGTGCACTCTGGGCCATTCTCGATCCTATAAAGGGGAAGTTCTCTTCTGAAGAGTCGCTACCTTCTTCTTAGCATCCTTCACTACCATACGAGATCCAAACTTAACTTCGAACGACGATCGACCTTGCATAAGTTGGCTGCTGGTTGAGGCTTTTCTCGTTCATAGGAGCCATGTTCTTATAAATGAACTCTGTGTAGAAGGAGCCATCGCTACCCTTAAGGAGTATGTAAATGTCCTCCTTAGGGAGTTCAACTCTGGGCGACGTCTGAGGGTTCTGGGAAATCCAAGCCATGGGTTCAAGATTGGTTTCTCACTCTATGAATAGCCGGCCGTGCTCTGCCCCTGATCATTGGGAGTAGTAGGGCTTCACTGTGCTATGGTTCTAGGTCTTCCACTGCTTCAGTATATATTGGAGCTCTAGTTTCTCTTGGTGACAAGAGGGTTGGCTCTGATAATGCTGCGAATCGGTGGAGAGGAGACTTAATTTAATGGAGATTGTATATCTCTCTTATGGTCCTTCTGTCCATGACGATCACATTGTGAAGGCGGCCCGTCGAAGCCGAACCTTCTTTTATATTCATAGGAATTTATATTCTCACTTATGTAACAAAGACCTTGTAGTCGATCCCTGTAAATGAGATTCAGGAAACTTATTTCTTATGTACTTGTGATAAGTCTGTGTAATAGACCCTTGTAGCTACGATTTATAAGAAGAGTGTTTTCTCAATTTTATCCTGAGAATGTCTTCATCCTTGGCTAGTCTGCGCATCTGACTACCTGCGCCTTTATGATGTTAGGTTGGTAGTGAGGACACTAACATGTGTCATATATTATCTGGACCATTGTAAGAAAGGGGTGGGTGAAGAGATCACCCTTCTACGCCTTGCACAAGCTGTGATTTTTCATGCTTCTATAAAGGTAGTGTTAGCCCATCAACCACAACCAAGTTGAAGAAAGTGCGTAAGACTTGTTTGCCTAAGCCTCGCCCCTCTTATGCTGATGTTGCTACAACAAAAAGAAGGTTGTTCTAACCGTTGTCAACAAGGATTCACTTAATTCTGTCCCTTTTTTTCTGTCTGTTACTTGGTGGATACCCCCCTTAGCCATGCTAGTGTGCCAACTAAGGGGAACAAACTGCAAAGCTCTCGCGGCAACAAGCAAGGGGTGAACCGATCTTTCCTTGGTAAAGGTAAAGGAATTCACTACGATGCCAAGAGGATTGTTCATCACCAAGCTACCAAGCCGCAACAAGTTTATTATAATAGGCAAGGCAAAAATTCAGTTGTCCAAGCTAACCCACGGGTGTCACGCCCTAGACCCAAAATCTATAGGACTAAGGAAATGTGGCATGCCAACAGACATACTCCATAGGTATATCCAATTTAATGGACCTATTAGAAATCATCTTAAGCTGTAAATATAAATCAACACATGGCAGTCACAGATATTTATACTCATCCACAGATACAAATATGTACTATATGACAACATCCTGCGGGATAAAAGAAACTGTATATTGTCAAATAATGTAAAAATAGTCACATGGGAAAAATCTATAGATACAAGTCAAAAATAAAAATAAAAATAAAATGATACAAGTCCACGGCTCTGACATAAAAATAAATAATAATAATGTCTACTCAGCTGCATCCTCATCTTCCTCAGCTGGTGCAAAAGAAGAATAGACTCCAGGCCCGTACTCCTTTGGCAAAATCTCGTCACCTATATCTGGAAAGAAATCAGGTCCTTAGGAAAAAATAGCAAGGCACATAGTTACATGCTAAAGTAATAGTAAATGTAATATCCAGGGTAACTAAACCAAACTGACGTGGCGCTTTGAGGACAATGTTCGTAAGCACAGACATCTCCAAAGTAAAAGACAACAGGGCAGGAATATAAATATAGTCATAGCACCGTGTAGAATTCTAAATGGTAACTAAGAGAAAAACATGGATCACAGGAAACATGTATTCTCTCCGAATAAATATATACATAATATAAATTGTAAGTGCACAGCATGGCCTGCACAAGTAATATATGTCCTCAACTCTTGATAATCGAATAAGTTGTATCCACTACTCATTTATTTGACCTCTATCTCGACGTCAAGTCCTATGACACATCATTAAAGAAAATAAAACAAACCAATCATGTCCTACAGTCAACAGGAAAAGTCGGTATCTTAGGAGATCAATATACAGGTATTAGGATAACATATGTGTCAGTCACATATCGTATCCTACAGGTCTCATACTACAAGAAAAATGACGATTCTTGACGGTTTATAAGTTGATGGTCGTGAAAAACCGTCAAAAAAATGGGTTATCTTGACGGATTTAGCCTTACGTCAAGAAATGCCTTATTTTATGTTAATTTAGCAATCTTACAGCATAATAGTTGACGGTTTTAGAGGACCTGTCAAGAAACATCCTTTTATTCAGTGACGGTTCTGTAATAACTGTCAACTAAGATATGCCTAAAAAAATTGGCGTAATTTTTTCAGCTGTCATTTTGGTAATTTTTTTGAAATATAAATCTATATTGACGTTAGTCATTCCATTCCGCTTCATTTATTTCCCGATTCTTTCCTCTCCTTTCTATTTCTTCATCTCTCTCATCCACCAGCCGATGGAGAAGGAGACCTCGAATCTACATCTCCCTTCTCCTCTTCCTCCTCTATATCTCCATTCTCCTATTCTTCCCCTTTCTCCTCCTTTTTTTTTCTCCTATAGACCCAAAACCCTAATCCCCAAATCCACCTAATCTTGTCCCCAAATCCTAACCCTATATCCATCGGAGAGGAGCATCGGGATGGTCATCACGGCCAGCGGAGCTAGGAAGCCCTCGACGAAGCCCCTGGAGGAGGTGAAGAAGAAGGGGGACCCGGATAAGGTTCTGACGCTGCGTCGGCAGGAGTGGCTGCTGCACTCGAACCTGTCCCTGAACACGTCGTGCTCCTCGGATGCGTCGGTGGACTCATTCTGCAGCCGAAGGCGGAGCTAAAGGAGAACGGCTTCAGTAGCACGTGCCGCACCAAGCTGATCTGCACCATCGGGCCCGCTACGTGCGCCCCAGAGCAGCTCGAGGTCCTCGTCGTCGGCAGGATGAACGTCGCCCGTGATTGGTTAAGCTCGAGGCCCTCGCCGTCAGCGGGATCAATAGTACTCATAGCGCTATCATGGATTAGTCATAGCGAAGCCTGAAGGTAACTCTGAATCTGCACCTATTTGTATGTCCATGTTCTCCGGACACCTTCCAGAATCAAATTTGATCATTAGGTTTGCTTGATTATTGTCATATGCCATTTGATACTACCCTTTAGCAAGAGCATATGCCATTTTATACTACCCTTTAGCAAGGGAATAAGGGATCATATTTGATATCCTCGTATGGAAACAAAAGACAGTTCAAGAAATTATTTTAATAAATAGAGTTATCAGAAGCCTTCTAATAAAGCTGAACTAGCTAACCAGTGGTTGCCTGGAACGTCGAATGAAAACAGGAATATTGTTTTGGGGGTCCGGGTTTCTTAGGAATGCAGTACGTTATCTAGGACGTGGAACATTTTTTGAGGAACACTCACACATATAAACGTATTGCATTCCTAAGAAATTTCTTAATAATTCATTTGATCCCTAATTGATTTGGTCCGGGTTTCCACTATCAGTTAAAGTACAATCTGGAGCATAATAAGTGTAAATCCCCAATTGATAGGCTAGCTTGTAAATTTTAGTTCCACACACGCGATATGTGGGCGTGAGACTAGAAAGTTGGAGTGAACTCAATGAAGTTGGTGATTTGCATTGTACAGATAAATCATTATGACAATTTAGCGTGTTGCTGCTTTTGGTTAATGATAGGAGAGACTTCAACTAGTAACGAAGTTGTTATCCTGAACATACATGAATCTGAAAGCTCCATATGTCATGGTTCCTGAATCCCAACGTAACACGTCCAGTACTGGAATTGACCACAAAGAGCAGAGACGTAGAAAACTTTAAGATACTGTTCCTGTGCCCTTTTCTTTCCTCATTGAGACTGTTTTAAGATTGTTTGATGAAAGAACATTGTTAGTACTATAAAACATGCCCATTGCATTATATTAAATCAGTTTTTGTATACTTTTAGACCACAATAATGCTGATAGTCATTACCCCAATATAAATGTTTCATTGTGCTTTCTGCTTTTGCTGGCACAATTTCTTAAACTCAACATTTCTACATTGACATGTATTACCATAGTATCATTTGAAGTCAAATAACTTGATGTCTCCTATAAATGAAAATTGTCATTAGCCACTTAATCTTCTATTTTGATTGTATGGAATGTCAAACCTTTTTTGTATGCCAGCAAGTAAGGTTTTATTTGTGTTTATGACAGGCAACAAGTCTTTTTGGTCTTGGTGATGAGTTCAGTGTGGCCACAATGCTCGATAAACTTGAGGGTATGAAGGATATCATTGAACAAGTAAACAGACAATTCAAGGATCCAGTAAGGTCACAAAACTTTAAAGAATCTCGATTAGTCTACATTAACTAGCTATTTAGAAACATCATACAATTTCTTAACTAGCTAGTGTTTACACAATCAACATTTATTCATCTGTTGGGGTTAGTCAAACTGGATTTCACAAATATAGTGTGCTGTAATTTGAAAATCACAATCACTAGTAATTTGAAGAATGCTTGTAGTCGTGATTGTAGTTGGTGCATTTGAAAATCATTTTCTACCGCAGTCTCCCACCTGCTGTCAAAAGCTGCTTCTGTCGTAAGTTTTTAAAAAACAGCAGCAGTCCCAAACCAAGCCTAAGTTATATTGCACAGACATTATATATACATGTACACTCTGTCTTCCTTGTTCAAAATGCAATTGCAAATATTTTATGCATGATTCAGCTGCACATATATTTATCCTGCTATGCAATGTGGTATGCTGACTTCTAATTTGTCCACAAGATGACCCAATTGCACTTGCACATACTTTGTTACCATTGTTATAACTTACAAGTGTTAGCTTAGAACCTTATACTTGTTTTTAGTTACATACTCCATCTACTAACTTATATTGCATGGACAGTATACATATTACATACATTAGTATTACGTTGACCTAAAATGCATTTGGATATATTTTATTCAAGGTTCAGAATTCTGATATAGTTGAAGATGCTATGCAGCTCTTCAAATGTCTGTACAGAATAGTTTAAAGGATTCATCAAGCCAGACTGACATGAGCAACAAGGTGCTAGAGGACCAGTCATTTCTTTCATCTATCCTTAACTCGGTATTAATGCAAACTTATGAAATCATGGAATTACAGTTCATTAGATATTGTTTTCGCTCCTTACATATTTCTCTGTTGCATATAATGATTACTCTCAGCTTCCTGGAGTTGACCCAAATGACCCATCAGTAAAAGATTTGTTGGCGTCTTTGCAAGGGAAAACTGAGGTATATTTGTGAATGAAACTTGATACACTACCTGGATTCTAATTTCTTATTATGTTAGGTTGGTCAGGTTAGAATTTAATTGTTAATTGATATGTTGGTCACTTTAGAATTTAATTGTTTATTTGACATCAAATTACTAGTAGTGTTATCTTCTTCATCTTACTGAATCATTAGCTCATTTGTTTGTTTGCCAGGATTTTACTTGTACAATATAAATTATTAATGCACTTACTGTATCAATAGCACAAACATTAAAAAAATGACGTTGTTTGGTCATGGATATGTTTTGGACATGAGAACAAAGAACATTACCATGTTTGTCATCAATGTCCCTGCAATTAGCAAATACAAGCATTTATTTGTGGTTAACTCTACCTTCCCAGAATGTTTAACTTCAAAAGTCTGGTTGAGTTGCCGAAAAGCTGTAAAGAAGAAAGTGACATTATTTGCCATAAATTTCCTAATTCATGTTATAACATGATATATTTTAATTAAATTTGTCTACCAGTCCTTTTCTAATGCTTGTATTTCATGAGCAAATTTGAGTAAACCACACCGTTCTCCCAAGTTTTTTTCTTATTTGGAATGTTTTCATGAGCTTATATGAGTAGACCATGCACCTTTCTGCTTTATATGATTTTTTTTGGTGTTATAAAATTATTGTTCTTAGCTATCTATCTAATTCCCAAATTTCATAATTTTTCTTCTTTTTCTTTTTTCAGACTGAGGAAAAGAAAAATGAAGATAATCCTGAAAATAAGGAGGAAAAATAGACGATGCCTAGAACCTGCTCGTGCCTGCTTGCTCTTTATGGTGAGATTTGAATTTAAACCTAACTGTATTGTTCTCTGGGTTGGGTTTCCTGTGAGTTATCTGGTTCAATGCTGCTGCAATAAAAGTGATCCTTCTCTCTGATCTTATCTTTTTCTTATTTTCCTTGTTTGCCCCTCTCTTTATGCATGAAATAGAATACTTCTTTACTATATTGATGCTTAATGTCTTTCTTTCATTACACTTGACTGTATACATTGATATACTATTGTAAAAAGTTTAGCTAGAATTTTTACTGCATACATTGATACACTACTGTACTGCACATGGCTGATGCTCTAATCTTACACTACACTGACTATATTATATACTGCACAATGTTGAGAAAAATTAGCAAGCATTTTCATATAATGATGACAATGTCCATCCTTTGAGAGTAGATCCACTATGGATGCCACAATGGATGCCTCAAGGCTAAATTTAGTTTTGTCCATTTATGCAAGAAACCCCATAGCTCTGTTTACTTCACCATTCTCCAACAAGCTCCCTTAATAATAGCATTAAGCATAACAGAATCTGAAGAGTATGTTACAACATCGGGTGACTACATCATTTCTTTTGCATCAGGAACTCTTCTAGCTTGTATGTTAATAAGCCCTGACTTGAATCCTAGGTTTAACTTTCCCTCATGATAGAGCCCAAGCCAAGCCCTTCCTTTACTGAATTGTACTGATTTCATAAACCCCCAACTGGTTACTCCATTCAGTGGATAGTTTGATATGGACTTGTATGTTAAGTGTCTACATATAAAAAAGATAAAACTTCTAAACTTGATCTAGTTCTCGAAGATGAGTATGCATATATGTCTGTATGGACTTGTATGTTAAGTGTCTACATATGAAAAAGATAAAACTTCCAAACTGATCTTGTAAAACCCCTAAATTTCTACTATTTTTTTTAAAAAAATTTGATACTGATTTTTTTTGTATATTGTACATCGCGTAGTTGCATTGTACGTCGCGCGCAAAATTTTGTTTTTCGTAATTGCTCGACTAGTACGACTATGTGCGAGCGAACATATTTTTTAAAAATATTTTTTTTTTCTATTTTTATAGTTTCAAAATAATACAGATAATAATTATTTTTAGCTATCGTGCCTAAATTTTCAAGTTTATGATTTTAATTATGAAAAGCCTTTCATTTATACAGATATAATAATAAATAATTTTCCTATAAAATGGTATATTAGAAAAGTATATTTATGTAAATATTATTTGGACATACATATATATATTTTATAATTATTTATTAGTTTATTTTTAAATAATAATATAATTTTTGAAATTATTATTATTAGTATTTTTGGAAAATATATTTTGAAATTATTGTGGCGATTTAAATCTTGATTTAATTTTATGGATTTACTTAAATAGTTAAATTAATATATATATATTTGAAATTTGATTGATTTTAAACTAAAGGATGGAATTTAATTAGATTTAAATTGATTTAGATTTGGATTGAAATTTATTGAATTTGATTTAAAATAAATAGAGGAATTATCTAAAGGGATTTGCAACTATCATAATCCTTATCTAAATAGTAGCTTCCACCTCCTATATAAGGAGAGGCTCATTATTCTTTATTTCATTAATTTTCTTCACCTACAAATGTGTTTGTGCATCGTGTCCGTGCACATCAAGCCATATCCATTCACTTCTTCTATTTTTCATCCAAATTGATTAATGTTCTCATTAAAGAAATTCTCTTTTTCCTTCCATCTATTTTCTTTTATCACAAATTCTTACTATCCTTTTACCGATCTATCACGACCTGCACCCGGATATATGGGTACGAATACGTGGGCCACGCCCAGCCTACGCCGCAGTATCGACGATAGAACGCTGCCAAGTATACTATACTAACTACAATATCTAAAGATCCATAACTATAAATGTACTCATGTCACATCACGAAAACTAAGGAAGATAAGACAAGAAATAATAACAATATCACTAGAACAACTAGAATCTACAATAATTATAAGACATAAAAGATAAAGAAGGAACAACAAGACTAACTAAGGATAACTACCAGGCAACTCACATAGAAGAATAGTGAGATCCACCTCAGCTAGCAACATCATGAAGTCCAATACTGAGGGCACAACTACTCCTAAAATTTTGTCAACATATCCGGTCAGGATAGAACGAGTACATATATCTCATAACAGATCTCAAGATAGAACAAAAGCTATAAGACTGTAAATAGAGCATATACAATAAAATCATGGAGTGTACATGTATGTTTCATGGCATTGTAAGCTGTAAAGCTAGAGCTAGAACAGGAAAAATAGAACTGATCATGGTATGTACACAAATCAAGGTAAGCCATATATCTAATGTGTGTGAGTAGTAGTTTCAACTTGTGATCGGCTTGGTACCTGTCGAGAGCTGGCCTGGCAAGTCATAAGTGCGGTATATGACTCACACTGTTCAAGAATGCAAGGGGATATGATCACAGGCATACGCTACTACTCTCCCTACCCCAACTGGTAGAATGGATCCAAACAGGACACGTCACTGCACGGGATTCTAATGAGAAGGGAGCTAATCTTCTCTAGAATCAGTGACCATATATTGAGTAAGAGCTACAAGGGAGCTTGCACAATACATCCCAATCTAAGAAGGAGAAGCATCTCTCGTCGGGATCCAGGAATACCAATCCGTGAGAACCATGTGTCAGGAATAAGCATATCTACACTAAGTACATGAATCATAACCGTTATCATAAATTGGGAAAAAGTTATCAGAGAATGTACTCGCCTACGATCTGGTGGAATATGTCAACTGAGTCCTAGAACAGTGCCTCGAGGACCTATAGATGGAATACCGTATCAATATAAGGGTTTGGAAGTAAAATCAAGTTATACCAAGTCAAACTAGGTCAAGGCAAGTCAAAGCAAGTCAAACTGGATCAATCTAAGTTAATGGTTGACTTACAGTTGACTTTGGTCAACTGGTCAACTCTGGTCAACCCTGGATCAACTCTAGGTCAAACTTAACTAACATTGACTAACAGTTGACTTTGGGTCAACTGGTCAACTCTGGTCCTGTTCTAGTCAATTTTAGGCTACGGTTGACTTTCGGTTGACTTTTGGTCAAAATAGTCAATTGTGGTCAACCATGGTCAAAACTAGTCTAACCTAGGTCAAATGTTGAATCTACTTCGACGTTCAGTCAAAAAAGTCAACCATGGTCAAACAGGGTCAAGGCTAGTCTCTATAAATATCTACAGGGTCAACACATTCAATTTCAGTGATTGGAAAATCACTGAAATCGATGGATCTCAAAATACCACAAAAGAAGAAGGATTATAATAATAGGGTAAAAACCTACAGATGTTGTCAGATGATAAAATAAATATCACCAACGTGTCCAGAATGGTCAAAATAGCTAGAATAGCCTGTCCAAAAGTCCAGTTTGGACACAGGGGTAAAACGGTAATTTCGGGCCAAAATAATGTCCGCCGTTGGACACATTTTGCACCGAAAAACGTGCCAAAATTAAAGTGCATAAAACCTAAAAAGTTATATGTCCACGAATCCAGAATGACGATACGAACCCAACAGTATATCCAGAATTGGATTCCGTTGACCCGATCTTAAATTGGTCCGTTGACCAGGACATTAAAATTCCGATTTGCACGGAAAAGCGTGTCGGAGCTAATGTCCTCAAAACTCAGCAAATTATATGTCAACGAGTCCAGAATGACGATACAAACTCAACGGTATATCCGGAATTGGATTCCGATGAGCCGAACTCAAAATGACCCGTTGACCCAGAAAGTGGGACTCGCTTTGCACCGAAATGCGTGCCAGGGCCCACGTTCTCCAAATCAAGCAAACTTTATATGAAAACATGCCAGAATGATGCCACGAGTCTACTGGTGGTGTCAGAAATTGAATTCGGAGTCCCGGGTTCAAAAATGGAATTTTATAAGTGCAGCACTAAGAATTCGAACGACCAACTTTGGCGTCGAATTCGACCGACCTAACAAGCTCAAACTGAAATGAAATCTAAAGGGGGCAGGAAGAGGGTTATACCAGCTTCGCACAGGAATAGGTAGCGTGCCAACCGGAGCTGCAACGACGAAGATACGAACCCGTGAAGTTGGCGTCACGAAACTGTCCAAAAATAGTTTAATTTAAAACGTCAACTTGGTGGCCAGTTTTGATGTATCAAACGACGAAATTAACGGGTGAAATTTGAGAGGGATGAAGGGGTGTATACCAAGATTGTGATGGAGCGAAGAAATCTCCGATCCAATGGTCGGATTATCCAAAAAATTTGCACGAAGTCGCTGTCCCGGAGCAAACTTTCTGAAATTCGTCCGCGCGCGCGTCGATGGGATTTCGTCCAAAATGCACAAATCGCCCATTTAACGCGTCAGGGAGGACGACGGCGCACCCGGGGGGTCGCCGGACCTCGCCTGGGCTTGGGGTGGCCAACGGCGGTAGCGGTTGGTCGCGGCGGTGCGCCAACCGCGGCGGCTCGCACGCGCTGTGGTGGCGCGCTACTGCCGCTGTTGGCTGCAGTTGCAGCTGCTGCTGCACGGCGATGCGGCCACGGCACGGCGGTGGGGCTACATCGGCGGCAGGGCAGGCCTCGCGTGGGTGGTGGTTCGGCTGGTGAAGGGCTCGGCCATGGAGGATGGTGAAGAAGAAGAAAAATGTGGAGGAGGTGGTGGTGATGATGCATGGAGAAGGAGGAGGAGATGGGTGATGATGCATGGAGAAGGAGGAGGAGATGGGTGGAGCTGGTGTTTCGGGAGGAAGAAAAAGGAGCTCGGGAAAGCTCTCGGCCAGGGGGGAAATGGCTGTGGTGGTGTTGGTGTTGTTTGGAGAGAGAGAGAGAGAAAGTGAGAAGTACGTAGGTGTGAGTGTAATTTAAAAGGGAAGAGAGTGATATTTAGAGAGAGAAAGTGAGATAGAGATGGAGGGGTTGGCTGTACATGATGGGGAGTGGGGTATGCGTGTGTGTTGGAGAGAGGGGTGAGGTGTGAGTGATGAGAGAGAGAGAGTGTATATATATATATATATATATATATATATATATATATATATATATATATATATATATATATATATGTATATATATATGTATATATATATATATATATATATATATATATATATATATATATATATATATATATATATATATAAAAGATATTTAAGAGAGATATTTTAGTGAGAGAGAGAGAATAGATATTTTCAAAATAGAAAAAATAAGAAAATTATGTGGAGTATTTGGGCAGTCATGAAAGAACAATATGGAGCTTGGGCTCGGGTCCGGTCGAGCCGGGTCGGGTCAAAATCGAACATGAGGCAATAATTAAATTAATTTAGGTATTTATAATCATGGGTAAATAAGTAGCATGCGGGGGCTCAAATATATGGGATACAAGTGTCAGGCGGGTAGTAGGCTTCGTGTGGGCCATGTCCCTATTTGGGGTCGACTAGGTTGGGTCGACGTCGGATCCCGAAATTAAATTGGAAAATAAATCAGGTTTTACGGTAGATAATTAATTGGCCTAAACTGACCCGAAAGTTGTGCGAAGAAAATGAAGCACAAAATGGAGTATCTGAGTGGGACACGAAGGTCATGGGTGAAGAGCGTCTCGAGTAGATCATGCATGACAAGTTGGTTTCAAGAAAAAGACTAGTCTGGTGCTCCTAAATTAAAAACCACGGTAACGTGCTTATGGGGATCAAGGAAAAGAATGGAAAATCAATTAATAATTACATGGTCTAAATTGACCCGAACTTGCGCGATACGAAAGGAGCACAAGGAAAAGAGTTTGGATGGGACATGATATATCGACGTGAAGGTAATCTCGTCTACTTCAAACTTCAAGAAGAAACTTTCCAGATACTGGCATCCCTGACGCTCCAGAAGTCAAAGGCACGGTAAAGAGCATTAAATCAAATAATAAACAAATAATAATATCTATTCAAAATAATTGAATTGTAAAATGAAAAAAATAAGCCCTAAATTCAGGGGCTTACAATCCTACCTACCTTATAAAAATTTCGTCCTCGAAATTAAATCATCCTATAGGTCAAGCTAAAACATGCAACTGCTATGGGTACAGTACTCAATATGCTACCTTTGTGATCACCTATGCTGTTTCTCTCTACTGGTATTTTGGTTCAGGTTCATCAAGCTTCTTCCATAAAAACCATGTCTATTTACCCCTTAGAATCTTCATATCAATAAGAACCTTTACATATACTCTAAAATATAGGTCATCCTCGATATACTATATATCAGCAATACTTGGCCATCAACTAAAATTCCAATCTCTATAGCAATTTGTTTGATTCCCTTTTCCCGTCCTAAGTATCTTTATTAATCACAAGCTCCATGAAATTATACATTCAAAACCTATTCTGGACATTGAGCCTTCTCTCTTTTACTCAAGAACTCCCGAATATAAATCCTCAAATCTAAGCACAAGATTCTAGTCCTAAATCCGTAGTCACTAAATATAATATTCCTTACTCCTTCTTAGATACCTTAAAATCAATCTATACTATCAAACTAATCATTCTTAATGGTTTCTAAGTCCACTATAATCTGTCCTATAAGCTTAACCCAATAAATCCCTAGGAAAATATACTCATCACAATCACACATAATAACATATTATAGTTATACTACAGAATCTGTTAACTAGGTCTGGCTATCCAATCATCAAAATAGAAGGTAACAGGAGCCTAAGACTGGGTCTAACAATCCATATTAATATTCAGACAAGGTAAGGGTCAAGCAAGACAAGAAAGATTATCGAAATATTTCCAAGAATAGTACGAGCCAAACGAGATGCATAGGACGTAGTCAAAGTAAAACTCAAGAACCATATACCTCCGTAATTATGTCACGTGAAGTTACTATCGCGCCAACGTGCATCTGGCTGCGATTAACTTCCTTGTTCCATAATACAATGGATGGCTGCAGTGCACAGCTGCCACGCCAGATAATATAGGTTCCGGAACTTAACTTGGCTAAATCCGTGAAATATTTTCAAACAATTGAGATATAAACATTTCAAAATTTTCAGAGTTTTCAAGTATAGATGATAGATGTAGATATGAGATAGGTGATTGGTGAAATCAAGACATAGCTAAACAAGTCAAGGGAAATGATGGCAAGATGAGGAAATCATCATACGATGAGAAAAGAAATGAATGATAATTCGAGAAATAAGGGTATGAATTGTCCTCATCATTTGGTCAAAAAGAAGTGAATCAATTTAAGATACGACCTGATAACTATACACGTCTATTCAAAATCATGTTGCCAGAATTTATGCCACGCCACTAAACATAGCTGCAATAAACGATAGAGTCCATAACTAAGGTATACACCCTATAATTATGTCATCTAGATTCCTTACCACGCCATCCGGTATGGCTGTAAGAGAATCTAAATGCCATAACTAGGATAGTATATCCAAAATCAGGCTCCATGTCCTTGTTAGGCTAGCTAATATGACTGCGATGAATTCTAAACTCCATAAATAAAGTAGACACTTACTGTTCTCATCGTCCTTGTCCAAAATATGTTTATCAGGATATCTTAACTCAATTCTTAAAAGAATTATCCAAAACAAAATCAAAGGTCAACAACGAATATTAAGATTTAAAATTCAACAACAAGTCAAGGGTAAGTTAATAGAAACAACGGAAATAACTTTCGAGATGGGGTTCAGAGAAAAATCTTAGGGAAAGTCCCGAGGGTACTACCTAGGTCAAGATAGAAAATGGTGGAATATAATCTAAAACAAACCTCGACCATGATACGAGGTTGGTAAATCATATTCTCTCCCCAACCTAGATGATATACAAGTTCAACTTATACCTTCCCTCTTGGGTCCACAAACTCATCCCAAGAAGGAATAAAGTTTGATACGGACAGATATTTCAGAAATCAGGACGAACATGAACAAATGGAAAAAGTTTCAAAAAGTTCGAAATAAGATTTCCAGGGATCATCTCTGGAATCTACCAAGAGTTCCTAATATGTGACTGAGTACAAAAATCCTAAAATATTCCATTACTCAACCTTAATCCTTGGGCAGGCTCGCAGTAGTACAGATAAACTCAAGTACTACCACGACTTCGCATTAATTGTAAAGACTGACCTGCATGGGCCACCACTAAAAATGTGTCACGACCCGTACCCAGATATATGGGTACGAATACGTGGGCCACGCCCAGCCTACGCCACAGTATCGGCGGTAGAACGCTGTCAAGTATACTATACTAACTACAATATCTAAAGATCCATAACTAGAAATGTACTCATGTCACATCACGAAAACTAAGGAAGATAAGACAAGAAATAATAACAATATCACTAGAACAACTAGAACCTACAATAATTATAAGACATGAAAGATAAAGAAGGAACAACAAGACTAACTAAGGATAACTACCAGGCAACTCACATAGAAGAATAATAGATCTACCTCAGCTAGCAACATCATGAAGTCCAATACTGAGGGCACAACTACTCCTAAAATTTTGTCAACATATCCGGTCAGGATGGAACGAGTACATATGTCTCATAACAATCTCAAGATAGAATAAAAGCTATAAGACTGTAAATAGAGCATATACAATAAAATCATGGAGTGTACATGTATGTATCATGGCATGGTAAGCTGTAAAGCTAGAGCTAGAACAGGAAAAATAGAACTGATCATGGTATGTACACAAATCAAGGTAAGCCATATATCCAATGTGTGCGAGTAGTAGTTTCAACTTGTGATCGGCTTGGGTACCTGTCGAGAACTGGCCTGGCAAGTCATAAGTGCGGTATATGACTCACACTGTTCAAGAATGCAAGGGGATATGATCACAAGCATATGCTACTACTCCCCCTACCCCAACTGGTAGAATGGATCCAAACAGGACACGTCACTGCACGAGATTCTAATAAGAAGGGAGATAATCTTCTCTAGAATCAGTGACCATATATTGAGCAAGAGCTACACGGGAGCTTGCACAATACATCCCAACCTAAGAAGGAGAAACATCTCTCGTTGGGATCCAGGAATACCAATCCGTGAGAACCATGTGTCAGGAATAAGCATATCTACACTAAGTACATGAATTATAACAGTTATCATAAATTGGAAAAAAGTTATCAGAGAATGTACTCGCCTACGATCTAGTGGAATATGTCAACTGAGTCCTAGAACAGTGCCTCGAGGACCTATAGATGGAATACCATATCAATATAAGGGTTTGGAAGTAAAATCAAGTCATACCAAGTCAAACTAGGTCAAGGCAAGTCAAAGCAAGTCAAAGTAGATCAATCTAAGTCAATGGTTGACTTACAGTTGACTTTGGTCAACTGTCAACTCTGGTCAACCCTGGGTCAACTCTAGGTCAAACTTAACTAACGTTGACTAACAGTTGACTTTGGGTCAACTGGTCAACTCTGGTCCTGTTCTAGTCAATTTTAGGCTACGGTTGACTTTCGGTTGACTTTTGGTCAAAATAGTCAACTGTGGTCAACCATGGTCAAACCTAGTCTAACCTAGGTCAAATGTTGACTCTACTTCGACGTTCAGTCAAAGCAGTCAACCATGGTCAAACAGGGTCAAGGCTAGTCTCTATAAACATCTACAGGGTCAACACATTCAATTTCAGTGATTGGGAAATCACTGAAATCGATGGATCTCAAAATACCACAAAAGGAGAAGGATTATAATAATAGGGTAAAAATCTACAGATATTGTCGGATGATAAAATAAATATCACCAACATGTCCAGAATGGTCAAAATAGCTAAAATAGCCTGTCCAAAAGTCCAGTTTGGACATAGGGACAAAACGGTAATTTCGGGCCAAAATAATGTCCGCCGTTGGACACACTTTGTACCGAAAAACGTGCCAAAATAAAGTGCACAAAACCTAACAAATTATATGTCCAAGAATCCAGAATGACGATACGAACCCAACGGTATATCCAGAATTGGATTCCGTTGACCCGATCTCAAATTGGTCCGTTGACCAGGACATTGAAATTCCGATTTGCACAGAAAAACGTGTCGGAGCTAAAAACTCAGCAAATTATATGTCAACGAGTCCAGAATGACGATACGAACTCAACGGTATATCCGGAATTTATATGAAAACATGCCAAGGCCTACGTTCTTCAAATCAAGCAAAATTTATATGAAAACATGCCAGACCGACGCCACAAGTCTACTGGTGGTCTCAGAAATTGAATCCGGAGTCCCAGGTTCAAAAATAGAATTTTACAAGTGCAACACTAAGAATTCGAACGACCAACTTTGGCGTCAAATTCGACCGACCTAACAAGCTCAAACTGAAATGAAATCTAAAGGGGGCAGGAAGAGGGTTATACCAGCTTCGTACAGGAACTGGTAGCGTGCCAACCGGAGCTGCGACGATGAAGATACGAACCTGCGAAGTTGGCATCACGAAACTGTCCAAAAATAGTTCAATTTAAAACGTCAACTTGGTGGCCAATTTTGATGTATCAAACGACGAAATTAATGGATGAAATTTGAGAGGGATGAAGGGGTATATACCGAGATTGTGACGGAGTGAAGAAATCGCATATCCAACGATTGGATTGTCCAGAAAATCGGTAAGAAGTCGCTGTCCCGGAGCGAACTTTCTGAAATTCGTCCGCGCGCGCATCGACGGGTTTTCGTCCAAAATGTACGAATCGCCCATTTAACGCGTCGAGGAGGACGACGACGCACCCGGGGGGTTGCCGAAGCTCTCCTGGGCTTGGAGTGGCCGACGGCGACGGCGGTTGGTCGCGGCGGTGCGCCAACCGCAGCGGCTCGTGCGCACTGTGGTAGCGCTCTGCTGCCGCTGTTGGCTGCAGTTGCAGCTGCTATTGCGCGGCAGCGCAGCCACGACACGGCGATAGGGCTGCATCGGCGGTTGGGCGGGCCTCACGTGGGTGGTGGTTCGGCTGGTGAAGGGCTCGGCCATGGAGGATGGTGAAGAAGAAGAAAAATATGGAGGTGGTGGTGGTGATGATGCATGGAGAAGGAGGAGGAGATGGGTGATGATGCATGGAGAAGGAGGAGGATATGGGTGGAGCTGGTGTTTTGGGAGGAGGAGGAGGAAGGAGCTCGGGGAAGCTCTCGGCCAGGGAGGAAATGGCTGTGGTGGTGTTGGTGTTGTTTGGAGAGAGAGAGAGAGAAATTGAGAAGTATGTAGGTGTGAGTGTAATTTAAAAGGGAGTGGGGTGTACGTGTGTGTTGGAGATAGGGGTGAGGTGTGAGTGATGAGAGAGAGAGTGTATATATATATATATATATATATATATATATATATATAAGATATTTAAGAGAGATATTTTAGTGAGAGAGAGAGAATAGATATTTTCAAAATAGGAAAAACAAGAAAATTATGTGGAGTATGAAAGAACAATATGGAGCTTGGGCTCGGGTCCGGTCGAGCCGTGTCGGGTCAAAATCGGACATGAGGCAATAATTAAATTAATTTAGGTATTTATAATCATGGGTAAATAAGTAGCATGCGGCGGCTCAAATAAATAGGATACAAGTGTCAGGCGGGTAGTAGGCTTCGTGTGGGCCATGTCCCTATTTGGGATCGACTAGGTTGGGTCAATGTCGGGTCCCGAAATTAAATTGGAAAATAAATTAGGTTTTACGGTAGATAATTAATTGGCCTAAACTGACCCGAAAGTTGTGCGAAGAAAATAAACCACAAAATGGAGTGTCTGAGTGGGACACGAAGGTCATGGGTGAAGAGCGTCTCGAGTAGATCAGGCATGACAAGTTGGTTTCAAGAAAAAGACTAGTCTGGTGCTCATAAATTAAAAACCACGGTAACGTGCTTATGGGGATTAAGGAAAAGAGTGGGAAATCAATTAATAATTACATGGTCTAAATTGACCCGAACTTGCACGATACGAAAGGAGCACAAGGGAACGAGTTTGGATGGGACATGATATATCGACGTGAAGGTAATCTCGTCTACTTCAAACTTCAAGAAAAAAGTTTCCAGAGACTGGCATCCCTGACGCTCCAGAAGTCAAAGGCACGGTAAAGAGCATTAAATCAAATAATAAACAAATAATAATATCTATTCAAAATAATTGAATTATAAAATTGAAAAAAATAAGCCTTAAATTCAGGGGCTTACACGATCAACCAAGTCCGTCTATCCTAGTAGTCCTTAAATTTCGAGTACGAAAATTTTCAAAGGTGGGTAGATTTGTAACTCATCTTCCCAAAATTATTATTTTTAAATTATATCTATATATTTTAATTTCGTGTTTAAAAGTAATTTTCGTAGAAATTTTGTAGAAGATATTTTGTGATTACTTTTGTTACCAAAAACTAGTTTTAAATTAATGGTTTGAAATAATGTTTCTAAAAAAATGTTCTCAAATTTTTATTTGAAATATAAAATATATTTTTATTATTTTTGGTCTTCTAAGAATTTATTTTTAAAAAAAATAAGCGATAACAGGTTTTTTTGTCTATTTATTTTTAAATAACAATTTGGATTTATAAAAGTAAGTTTTAGAATATTTAATGACATTGAGTATTATTTTGATATATTAATCAGTTAGTTGATTATATTTGAATTTATTTAAATTATCTTGATGGTTATCAACTATACTTTAAATTATGTTGATAATTTAAATATTGTCTAAAATACTTACGATGACTAATTGGAGCATTACGATTTATCTAATCAAGATTTGAAATGTTATTTGATTAAATGATTTATTTATTATTTGATTTAAATTATTTTGATAAATATTAGATATTATTTTAAGTTTATTATGTTGAGTTTGATTTGGATTTGGATTTGGATTCATATGATTTGAATTATTTGATAATATAGAATAATACTTAAAGTTATTATGGTGATCATTTAAAGGTTTGTAATCAAATTGATTTGTTTTTTAAATAATTTATTTGATTTAAATTTATGGGAAGATTTATCCATTAGAAATTCTTATCCTATTGGAATCATATCTAGCATTAATTAGATCGTTTTTTATTTAAATCAAATCCTATCTAATTTAGGAGATAAATCTGAAATAAATACCGATATAAACCCAATACATCCCTCTTCTATCAGCCATAATTCGAAATTATTTTTAGTCCAATAGAAACTCCAAAATTCGTCATAAGAATTCAGCCCCGCTTTTTAGCAGCAAGAGCAACTTGGAACGACGATATCTCCTAGCTCCGAACTCCGTTTCACCTCCAGTTTTTTTTAAAAGAAGCGTATCGAAACTATTTTCAGCATCTGAAGTTGTTCCTGCACCTTCCTCTTTGTGCGTTGTTGTTGATTCGTCGCCAAGACATCATCTTACGTCACTCGGACATCAGGCAAGACAACTTGCCTTTACTGTTTAATTTCTTGCTCAATATCATGCATGTTTTATTTTTTGTTCTTTCAAAACCATATGTAATTGTAAATTATTATACTTTAGTTTTCTTTATGCACTTGGCATAGAGTTAAAGGACCACCTTTGCTTGTGCTACATTCATTGACTCGACACATGTGTGCCACGATGTCACGTGTCTCATATAGATTCGGACTTGCGTACCGACCGTACATCGGTGCGTACAGGACGAGCGTTAGGATATAACTGCTAATATAGTTGTCTAGAAGACTTAACGGTTATTAGAAATATCGTGGTGTGGATTCAGCACGAGTAGTGCATGGGGAGGGTGAAGACAGTTATTAGGCGCAGGGGCTTTCACACATTTACTTTTCTCTAGCTGCCATTTGTGACTCAGCAGAGAGCTAGTGTGTCGTGCACTTATTTATTTTTCTCTAGATGCCACTAGTGCCTCAGTTGAAACACAAATGTGCCGTGCATTTACTTTTCTCTAGCTGCCGTTAGTGACTCACCCAAGAGCTAGTGGTCGTGCATTTATTTTTCTCTAGATGCCCCTTAGCTCTCACTCGAGTGCTAATGGGCCGTGTATTTACTTTTCTCTAGATGCCACTAGTGCTTTGGTTGAAACGCTAACGTTCCGTGTTTCTAGTCTCGAGAGCCCTTGTGTGGAACGTTGTCTTCAAAGTGCATTTTCACATAGAATGGTTAAGGACCTTTATTTGTTTAGTCATATATATACTTTTATGTTGAGCTTCTATTATTCAGTTATTGGCATGATATTATGTGTCTTGTTACGTCCCTCTGAGGACCTGGTTATCTCGTCAGGTGTGTGCTCTTGTCTTACGCAGGTGTTCTAGCTCTAGCCGTGATCATCGCTATATCTTCGAGGATGATTGCAATTGGATAGTCTTCACTTCGCTCGCCAAACTTATTTCATTTTCCATGTATTTCGTCCTTTGCTTGTTGGTAGTGGATTTGTCTCCGTCCAACATATTGTACAAATACATTTCCATAGATGATTATATGAATTCTTTATTTTTTTATTTGTGGATGAGATTAGTTGTTATGGTTTCTACTGCATATTATAGCTTATGTATACATACAAGGCCATGTACTTCATATGTATACACCTGGCATGTCTACGTTCCTAGTCCTATGTTTTTGGGACTGGGGCGTTACAGATCTTGTTCCCGTAGATGAGTATGCATATATGTCTGTATTTGGTGCATTTATTAAGTTCATGTCTACATCCATAATAGATTTGTAAGGACAATATTGTTCTCTTGTTTACTTATTGGTCAACAAGATCATTAACATAAATTGGTAACTTGTGCTCTTGTTCTGTTTTTCTCTCAGGAACTACATGGAAAATAAATGTACTGTGAATATGGGAGGGATGTACACCGGCCGGGTTTGCTACATATCTTTGTTTTATTTGTATAATTTTCAGTTTTGGATGTTTAAGATGTATGAAAACTACATACTTTGGTTGGATATGTTTGTGGTTGGATAAGTGTTAGATGTTTATAGTTGGACGTGTTGGATGTATTGGAAGTATGTGATGTATGAACAATATACAGTTTATTAATATAAAAATTAGATTTTGTAGTTATTTGATGTATGTTTATCTTCTGGATTATTGATATTATGTGTGTTCGATTCATATTATATAATTATAAATAGAATTTTTGCTATATAAAATTTAGCTTCTCTTGACGGTTATAAAACGTCAACAATTAACTCAATCCTGCTGTAAGAGGACTTTTTTTGACGGCTAATAGCCGTCATCTAGGCCGGAGTCAAGAAACATTTTCGCCTACGTTGACGGTTTCTAGAACTACTATCTTGATGGCTAAAAACAGTCAAGAAAATTACTTAATATGACGGTAAAAAATCGTCAAGAAAAGCCATGCCAGCGACCGTCAAGAAAAGGGGCATTCTTTTCTTGACTCTGGCCTAGTTGACGGATTTGCAACCGTCAAGATACCCATTTCTTGACGAAGAATCTCCGTCAAGAAAAGCCTTTATTCTTGTAGTAGATCAAAGGAAAACAATATCCATAGAATCACAAGAAGGCTCTAGATATCAATACTAGACAACTCAACAGTTGAATGCACCCGAATAACAATTGGAAGCATGTATTGACATACCAACTAAGTTCCAAGATAAATAATAAATAACAAAAAATAAAGTACAATGATATAAGAAGAAACTGAACGATAACAATATACACTTGCCTAAATCTTCAATGTGTAAATGAAAAGACGCTCCATTGTCAATACCTCCGGAATCCAATGATCATAACAATTAATTAATTACTTAAGTATTTAAATTAAGAAACTTGTAATATAACTTAATTATTATTAATCATATATAAACATGTCCAATATCTCATGGAACCCTTAGATACTTAACACAACAATACACATATTTGCTTTGGGACACTAGGACCTAGTTTTATGGTTCCCGAATTCCAAAATTCATGGTTAAATCCATAATTCAAGGACATAGATATAAATCATCTAAAATCATAAAATAATAATTTAAATAATTTATATGTAATTAAAATTTGAGTTTTAGATTTGCAATTTTAGGAAAAATTCATAGTTATGTTGACTCTATGTCAACTAGTCTTACCCGAAATTTGTTCAGAACATTACCAAACTATTGCTATGACATATATCTATAAAATAGAATATAAAAACACATTTAATACTGATTAAGACTCAGAAAATAATAGTAGGTTTATGTACCAAAATTAGCCCCCATTTATGAGCCTTTCTATGTCAGCAACTTAGCCGAAAACCTAGTCTGATGACACCTATTTTTACGTTCAGATTTGGGATGACAAAATCATGATTTAAAAAACCTACTATTAGTAATAAAAATTCATTAAATTCAATTTTAATAAATACTAACAATTGCTCAAAAAATTGTACCAAAAATGTCTCAACCAGTCCTACCGTAACCCTATTTATCCACAACTCAATATACAACCTCCATGGATGATAATATGGAATAAAGATGACAAAATATAATTTTTTAAGACATTAGTCTCATATTTCTACAAGTTTAATATATGGGGGTTTGAGATGAAAAACTTAAGTGTTTTTACCGAAATCCATCACAAGATGAGTTGTTAGTGCCCCTCCTTGTCCAAGAACCCAACTTCTTTGCTTTAATTGCTTGATATTCCTTTCTTGATGGGTTGAAGGTGATGTCAGTGGTTTTTGGATGGTTTTATGGCAAAGGTTGGATCTTTTGTGGAGTTTTTGGTAAAGATTTGAGAAAAGAATGGTAAAATGAAGGGTTTTGAGATGAATGAGAAAGTTGATGATGAAGGAGATGATGATGGATGGGTTGTGGAGGCAAGGGGGTGCCAAAAATGTGAGAAAGAGAGGGGAGTAGGGTTCGGCCAAGGTTGGGAAGAGGGTTTGCTAGAGTTAGGGTTAGGGTTTAGTTGTAGGTTGATATATATATATATATATATATATATATATATATATATATATATATATATATGTGAGAAACAAAAAGCTAGACTGAAATGGGACAATGAAGGGGACCGCAACTCCAGCTTATTCCACGCCTGCGTTAAAGGCCGCAGACAGCAGCTCAACCTTCATCGTATCTCCGATGACAACGACAACCAACTGACGGACCAGCAAATGATTCAAGAGGTCGCGGCCAACTTCTTCTCCAATCTCTTCACCAAAGAAGCGGTCGTCATGGACGAGGGAGTGCTGGCGGAGATCCCTAGCATCATCACCGAAACGAGCAGCTCCTTTCCCTCCCCTCCGTCGTCGAGGTACAGACCGCGGTATGGGATCTTGACGAGCACAGCGCTCCCGGATCCGACGGCTTCAGCGGGGTATTCTATAGACAATGCTGGGACATCATCGGCCCAGACTTTTTTGAGGCATCGGTTGCCTTCTTTCAAGGAGCCAGATACCCTAAATCATTATCCAGGGCTAATCCCATTCTAATCCCCAAAAAAGACAACCCAGAAACCTTCAAAGACTTCCGCCCCATAAGTCTTTATAACTTTGCCAACAAAATTATCGCAAAAATTATCGCCAACCGGATGACGGATCTCCTGCCCAAAATTGTCTTCGAGGAGCAGAGCGGTTTTGTGAAAGGGCGCAACATCATGGACAACATCCTGCTCGCTCAAGAGATAGTCACTTGCATGAAATTCCCGGCTAGAGGGGGGAACATCACCATTAAGCTGGACATAGAGAAATTCTACGACCGTCTAGACTGACAATTCATGATCTAGGTTTTCAGGGCTTTTGGCTTCTCTGAACCCTGGATTGACATCATCTTCAGGTCCACCAGCAATTCCTGGTTCTCCACAGTAATCAACGGCCAGGCTGATGGCTTCTTCACCGCTAGCCGTGGCGTTCGTCAGGGGGATCCTCTTTTTGCCACTATCTTCATTATTACTGCGGAGGCCCTCAGCAGAAACCTTAAGAGCATGTCCAATACCTCGCGGTTCCACCACTTTTACACCACCACCGGCTGCCCCATCATCACCCACCTTGCTTACGCTGACGATGTCCTCATTTTTTCATCCGACGACGTTGGCTCTATCGAGGTGGTCCTTCAAACGCTGAACAGGTACACCAGATATTTTGGACAAAGAATCAACAACAACAAGAGCGTCATTTACACCCATCACAAAACGGACAGGTCACACTCTGCGACGCTCTCCAACTTGACTTCTTTTGCCATAACATACCCACCTTTCACCTATTTAGGGTGTCCTCTGGTCTATGGCAAGGCTAACTCGGGTATCTTCGAGTACATGGTCAGCGCCATCAGGAAAAAGATCGAGGGCTGGCACAATGCTACCCTCTCGCCCGGAGGCAAGCTGATTCTGATCAAGCACGTTCTATCCTCCATTCTTATCTACACCCTGGCGGTCTGTAACCCTCCTAAAAAAGTTCTAGCTAAGCTTGAATCCCTCTTCGCCAGCTTCTTCTGGGGTCACAACAAAGGCAAAGATAAGCACCACTGGGCCAGCTGGACGACTATGGCTAAACCCACCTCCGAGGGCGATATAGGATTCTGTAGATTGGAACACATCGCCGATGCATCCTCCATGAAGTTATGGTGGAAGCAGCGTACAGACAATTCAATTTGGACTCGCTTCATGCAAGCGAGATACTTCAAATATTCCCATCCTGGGACGGCCTTAGTCAACAACCGTTCATTGACATCATGGAGACGCATTACCCGTGGCCGACAGCTTGCAGACCCCCTCATACACATCCAGCTGGGTAACGACAACTCATCGATGAGTCACTATCGTTGGCTGGGTGGTAACCTCTGGCACCCCTCCGAGTCCCCACCATGGGAGGGACAGATTCACGAGCTTTGGGATCCTTCGTCCGGATGGATCTGGGACTGAGTCACAAACTGGCTCGGTCCGGCGGCTGTCGCCCGTCTCGCAACAGCGAATCTCCGTCTCTCCGACACTCCGGACATCACGAGATGGTCCCCTAGCACAGACGGCCGTTTCTCTCTGTATTCTGCCAGTTCAGTCGTCCGCGGCATCGGGACCCCATCACCCCTTATCGCTCCTTTCTGGCACGCATGCATCCCCATCAAATGGTCGATCCTTATCTGGCGAGCCCACTTCCGGAAGCTCCCTACCGACGACGCCATCACCTCGCTTGGCTACAGCCTAGCTTCGAGTTGTCATTGCTGCACTTTTCCTCAAATCGAATCTGCAGAGCATATCCTCACCTCCGGTAATCTGGCCGCGAATATTTGGGCGAGTCTTAGCATCAAGTTTAGGAAGGTCCTCCTCCCTGGGGGCTTCAACGATCTCCTATCCAGATGGGGCGTTTCCCACGGACATCAGATCGTCATAGCCGCGGGAATTTGGGTCCTGTGGAAAAACAGAAACAAGTTCCGATACGAGGGCCGACATCTTCCACCACCCCAACTGTACAGGGAAATCATCAGACAAATCCTAAAGATCCGGAGGCGCTGCTCGCACTCCACGCCTAAGTTCTGGAAGACCCTAGATTAGTTTCTGTCTCCTTGTTTCAATTTTGTCGGCTTGCCTAGCCGTTTCTTTTCTTTTGCCAGCGCTTGGCGCTCTTCTTGTATAGGCTTTGACTTTTTGCGCCTGATACATCAATAAAATTCCCCCTTCTAATATATATATATATATAAATATATGAGTAATATATATAAAGGGTTTCCTATTAGGTTCATGGGGGTCGGCCATATGGGGGATGCTCATGGAGTGGCTGCCCATGGCAATGGGGTCTTTGGTGGAGTTGGGTTTGGTTGGTTTAGGGTTTGGTTGGTTTGGGTATTTGGTAGTTGGTCAATTGCCAACTAGGATGACACATAGGATGCTTACTATATATATAACTTTCCTAAAATGAAAATATATTAATTTTAATAATATACGTACACAAAATATATATATCAACATGAAGGTATATGAGTGTACTACGTGTCTACATAGGTGTGGGTTTAGTTCGGGTCAAGTTTGGAGTAGTTTGGTACAACCAAATCTCCTAAAAAGTCAAAAGCTTCTAAAAATAATTAATTAAGCCAAAATATGGTTTAAGTCATAACTTGACTTATTATCATACAAGAGACTTAAATATGGCTGTGTCATCCCTTCCATGGCTAATACGCTAGTCATGGCACACGATTATACTATCCATGCCATAATTCGTAGTCAACGTGCATACTAAAATTAACTATGACTAAGGCCCTTTTATATAATAAAATATTGTCACGACCCTCTCCCACTTTTAGGATACGATTGCGTGGCCAAGTCTAGCCTACGCCGTAACATCAGCAGTAGTACGCTGTCTATGATAACAATGGTCCACAACAAGAACAACACGCACATATCATCCACAACTAAGCCAACAATTCACCAAAAATAATATCTAATAGTCCCAATAAATAAACTAAAGATAGTCGTCAAATAATGCACTACAACTCAGATAGTCTCGGGAACAAACCCGATAGCAGAAAGTAGAATAGATAAACTAGAATCCATAGCTATATCTACTAACTAATGTGAATGCATAAGAAAAAAAATGTGCTAATTCGCATCAGTGTTGGAATCGGGTACACCAGTTGCATCAGTATTGCCAACATACTCACCATAGATCTCGGTATAGATCACGTCATCTCAAGCTAAAAAAAGTCATCCAGTCAGGATTAGAGAAAGATCAACATAACACTATATTACATAATATAGTATACATGCATGAAGAAACAATAATAAGAAAGGTATACAGAGATAAACTATAGGCATGACTTGATATGTTAAGAAGAGTACTACTATGACATAATAATAGTATGAAATTGACTCGATGGAAGTCAACAATAAACAATATAGAAACATGATCAAGTTACGTGTACTATGTTTTTAGAATACTAATGTTTTGCATGTAGACAGTTTAGGATATACCTTAGTTATACGTGTGGTGCATGACTGATATTATGCTATTAATGTATAGTATAAAACCCCTAAAATTTTGGGAATTTGTTTTTATTATTTAATTGCCTTAAATATGATTTTTATGGAATTTAAGAGTAGTTTTAAATTAATTTTTATTTAAATATGACCTTACCCATTGTTGAGTTTTGGAGCACAAGACGGCTAGAATTTGTAGCACAGAAGATGTAGCAGTGTGCCATGACTTGTGTATTAGCCATGCCATGAGAGGCCTAGCCATAGTGATGTTCGAACTAGGAAAACCAGACCAAGTTATGAAATGACTCATTTAAATCTTTTAATTAGTTATTATTTAATATATTGATTTTTAGATGACCCGGTTGGACCAAATCAGCCCGAACTGGACCCAAACCAATACCAAGCTCATGTAGGCATGTAGTGACCAAAGATGGCCATATAGGCGTATTTTATGTATGTACAAATATTTCTTAAACTATTTTAGAACTTGATGTATATTTTTCTAATTATTTTATTATTGTACAAATATTTGTATTTTTATTATTAAATAGGTGTTTGTCAATATTTGTACAAGTTTCTGGACTCGAATAAAGGGTGTAGGATGAGTTCACTAAACTGGGTAATTTTTATTATTTTATTATTATTAAAGTGATTTTTGTCATTAAATAATCATAATTATTATTAGATATTATCATTATTTGATTTTATGGCCAATTGAATTTATATGCATATGTACATATATTTAAATAGACTAAATATATGGATAGATAATATTAGGATTTTTTTAGATTTATTTGTGTATATTTAGATATATATAAGAATATATACATATTTAGATATTTAATTATATACATATTTAGAGATATATATATATATATATATATATATATATATATATATATATATATATATATATATATATATATATATATATATATATAGAAGAAAAAAATAGAACAGTGGTGGTCGGCCCAAGGGATCGACCACAGCACCATGGCCGCCAGCCCCTTATAATTAGAAAAAAAAAACCATAAGCCCTTTAGTAAAAGAAAAAAAAGGCAAAGCATGAACGGTACTTTGTGGGGGGCACTGTAGCTCTTCCCCACAGAGCCAAGCCCGCGCCCCACCTTGCGTTAACAGTTAGCCTTTTTTTAAAATTTTCGGATTGAAAACCCAATCAAACCGTAATCAAATCTTCCAAATTCAAATCCTATTGAATCTCTATCCTATTCTCTACTAGATTATATTCAAACCAATCCAAATCTTGTTTAAATTCCTTTTAAAATTCATTCCAAAAATACTATATAACCTATAGTATCTATTTCTTCTTGCAGAAAACCTTCTCCACGCGAACACCAAATTTCCTCAACCCCACGATCCAGGCGAACTCCCTGGACCTCCGCCACCACTCGCCGGACCGTCGCACGGCCGTGCGTACAGAACAGTCGTAGCAGCAGTTAGTGCGCAACCCGACAGGCCGACCCCCAGGTACCACTCTTCACAATAGCTTTTCTCTCACCATACTCCACGATTTATCGAACCGTCGATTTCTAGAGGAAGACAACCTATACGCCTATGAACCCCGTCAATTACTTTCGATCGATTCGTTTTGAATCGACAGAGAAATTGAACCAAAATCGTGTAAAAAATGTGTTAAAACAGAACCCTTTTCTGTGTTGGAACCTCCTTTTTGTAAATAGATTATGATCAAGACTTTAGGAGATTTCCAAAACTAAATCAAAACAGAGGAAGACAACATATAGGACTTCACAGGCCTTTTTGTAGATTGTGAATTGATAGACTATGCATCGGGAAATCGGTGCATGAAAATTGAGAAAAACTTGAAAATTCTGTTTTTAAAAAAAATTAGAGAAATGGACGACACGACATGCGTCCCGCCAATTCGGGCGACGTGGTCGCAAAACATAAGCATTGAAAGGTGCGTAACGACTTCGCGGACGTGTGGGCTTTGACGGAATTCGAATTGGTCACGTGTGCGCGACGAATTTGACCCGTATCCGTCGAAGAACGCCGTATCGGTCATTTCGGAATTTTCTAATTACTTTGAGCACACTCGTCAAACCGCGACAAAACTTGCGCTATTGGACTCGACATATTTTTCTGGTCCTGTATGCCAAGTTTGGTCTGATTTTGAGAAGGTTGATCGGAATGCCAAAATTGGCGGGCCCGCGACCCGATCCATTGGACGATTTTGTGCACGGCTCATCGGAATCCAAAATTGGACATACCGTTGGGTTCGTCTCATCAAAATAAATCCGTAGACATATAGTTTGAGGACTTTAGAGACCGTAGGTTCTGGCACGTATTTCGGTGCAAAGTGGGTCCAACGACGGACATAGTTTTGACCCGAAATTATGATTTTGTCCCTGTTCCGGAATTGAACTTTCGGACAGGCATTTTCTAGGTATATCTTTTACACCGAAAACATTTTTGATGTTTGTTTCAGCATCCGGGAACGTTTGTGGAGGTTCCACTCTTGTAGCTTCTTCTCGCTTGCCGATTTTACCTACTGGACGTCGTCAAAACACCTTCCAAACACCAGGCAAGTATACCTTGCTAATTAACTGTCATATTATTATTTTCAGCATTTATTTCATTATTTCATATTTTTTTATTTTATTGTTATAAACTGCGCGTCAAAGTCATACTTGGGTGTAAGCGACTCTATTAGTCGTTTTACTTTATTTTACGTATATTAACTTAGTTTTAGCGGACTACATTCTTGTTGTGGGAAATTCTTATATTTCCTTGTACCATGACACTTACATTATACGGTTTGAAATATTTTGCTAGGGACACGACTTATGGACTGGCCATCTCTATTGTCGTGTGACGGATAGATGATCGTAACTGCTATGACTAGGGTTTTAGAGACTCAAGCAGTTACAAAACTGGATGAGCCATGGGCATGACTTGGACAGTGGGGAACATTGGGGGAGGACAGTCGCTAGTGCGTATGGGAATCCAAACAGGTAAACCACAGTTTTCGGACGGAACTGTGGCGATTTATATTTGTAGATGCCCTCTGACGTTTTGGATGTTACGGACGGATACGGATGACTGGATGCCAGTTACGTACATAGCCTAAATCCCACCCATACGCATGAAATTTATCCTCTAAATTGCACAATAGATGGTTAGAATTCCCTTGGCATATTGGTGTCTAGGAGAGTCTTGCATATTATTATTATTATTCTGACAGTTCATATTAGCATGTTCTTCCTGTATCTTGTTACGTCTCTCTGAGGACCTAGTGATCTCTCCAGGTATAGACGACGGGCAGTATCCCGAGGAGTACGATTCTGGACTAGAGTCTCCATTTGCAGCTGAGGAGGTCTCGCCTTCGGAGCCTATTTGATTCTATTCTTAGTTGATGGACTTATGTAGTTGATACTCTTTTTCATATTAATTTCAGTTGATTTCTTTCAGTAGCTCGGTAGTGGATTTGTTTTCGCCCGACATATATTTTTCTTTATTTTGAGTTGAGATATTTGGTTTGTTATTTCTCTTATTTATCATTGTGGATGAGATATAGATACTGCTTGTGACCATGTTATATTGTTATGAGCTGGAGCTATCTTATTACAGCTTATGTATGTACACGTAGATTCCATATATTGGAGTAGTCTGTATATGCATACAGCTGGCATGTACGTATTTTCTAGTCCTACGCATATTGGGACTGGGGCGTTACATATTTTTGTGGTGGCCCATGCAGGTCGAGATAAATTGTTTGGTTACTTTACCGTACCAAGCAAGCCGCATATAGGAATAGAGTTTAGGAATCTCATCCACATGCTTAATCACCTCCCTTGATTTCAAAATTTCTAGATTCTCATTTGACTGCTTGTCTTGCATCTAGCTTGATCTTGTCATAACGTAATCTCCATTTTCGTGCCAATAGGATGAATCTTCGTAGTGGCCGCTCTACTCCTCTCGCCATTACTGATGGGAACACCACTGCTCAAGAAGGACCAAAGGGTCAGCCACCCATGTCCCCTACCACTCCAGCACCATCCGGACTGCAGCCTGTGATTACACCACCCACTACTCAGCAGCAAGCCCCGGCACCTCAAGTGGGGCAGACAGAACCCGAAAATGCTGCATCTCAAGAAGAGTACCTGCCACCCCTGCCACCCTATCCACCACAGATTCTACCCTCATATCCACTTCAATATCCACCTCCATATCGACCATCATATCTACCACCGTAGCCTCCACAACTTCCACCATCATATCCACCCCAGCAGCCTCCACAATATCCACCATCATATCCACCACAACAGCCTCCACAGTATCCACCACCATATCCACCCAGTATCCTCTACAGTATCCACCTCAGTATCCTCCCTCATACCCACCCCAGTATCCCCTTCCATATCCCTCATATCTACCACAGTACGGGCCACAGGGTGTCCCACAATTTGTGCCCCAGATGCCATATATGCTTCTGTAGCAGCTCATGCCTCAGGCTGGGGGGACTACGACCGACTAGATCCTCCACAGCTTAGTACATGCCCAAATACAGCAAAACGAGGCAATTAGGTGGAGTTTGGAGACAGCACTGACCCGAGCACCCAAAGCCTCTGTAGGTACTATCGAAGGGTTCCGCAACATGAATCCTCCATACTTCAAAGGCACTGAAGACATCATTGGAATTACCAATTGGCTGGTTAAGACAGAAAATCTCTTGAAGGCTTCGGAGTTATCTGCAAACCTATGGATGATGGCAATAAAATTATAGTTGGAAGGAAATGCTTATGATTGGTGGGCCACAGAGGAGAGACGACTAGGAGTTGACCAGACATGGAAGGAATTCAAAGAATTGTTCAATAAGAAGTTTTTCTCCGACACTGCAAAGGACGCACTTTAGGACCAGTTCTTATATCTAGAGCAAGGAAGCATGATAGTTAATGAATACGACGCCGAGTTCAGTCGGTTAAGTCGTTTTGCTCCCGGATTAGTTTCGACAGAATTGGAGAAGGCCAAGAGATTCTATAGAGGATTGAGCATAGAGCTTCAACGATGCACTAGTTTCGAGTCCCGAGTCTCACAGGCAGCAGTATTGGCCGAAGAAAGGATTCAAGAGGCCATAAATAAGAAGGCACAGCATTGACGATCTGCTTCGACCATTGTATCAGCGAAGACGACACCATCAGGGCCCACCCGACATCCAGTGACGCAGCAGTAGACTAGAGCTTCCCCACAACCAGTGAGGGAATTACCCACATGTCATTATTGCGGTAGGAAAGGGCATTTCTAGAGGGATTGTCGTCGTAGGTTAGGACTGTGTATGGCTTGTGGGTCAAATCAATACCAAGCTCGAGATTGTCCTTTTGGACGATAGCAGATGCAGGGAGTAGCATTACCAGCACCAGAAGGAGGAGCACCACGCCCGCCAGCAGCTAATGGATTTCCAAGGGGCAATCAAAACTCGGGACAAGTCTTCAGTATGATCACCACGGGGCCACCAACCCAAGGAGCTATAGGGACAGGTATGACGTCGTAGTTAAATTTACCATTGCATGACCATGATCATAGAATGACTTAGAAATTTTATGGTATAAACCTTGATAGATATAGAAACACGAGGGTATCCTATCTAGTTAGAAACCACCACTGCGATCCTACCATGATTTGTTCCACTCCCTCGGATCGTATGTCAACGTAGTGCCCTGCTAAAATGCGGAGACACGAAGGCGACATACACAACCGTTTACCTCTTTGCACAAAAATTGTGACGCAATTTTCACACTCTATTCTTCCTCGGTATTGCACTTTGTTTCTACAGATCGTACGTTATTTTTATTTCGAGGACAAAATTCTTATAAGTTGGGTAGGATGTAAAACTACTAAAATTTTAGAAATTTTTTTATTATTTAATTGCCTTAAATATAATTTTATGGAATTTATGAGTAGTTTTAAATTAATTTTTATTTAAATATGACCTTAGCCATTGTTGAGTTTTGGAGCACAAGACGGCGAGGATTTGTAGCACAGAAGATGTAGCAGTGTACCATGACTAGTGTATTAGCCATGCCATGAGAGACCTAGCCATAGTGATGTCCGAACTAGGAAAACCAGGCCAAGTTATGAAATGACTCATTTAAATCATTTAATTAGTTATTATTTAATATATTGATTTTTAGATGACCCGGTTGGACCAAATCAGCCCGAACTGGACCCAAACCAATTCCAAGCTCATGTAGGTATGTAGTAACCAAAGATGGCCTTGTAGGCGTATTTTATTTATGTACAAATATTTCTTAAACTATTTTAGAACTTGATGTATATTTTTCTAATTATTTTATTGTTGTACAAATATTTGTATTTTTATTATTAAATAGGTGTTTGTCAGTATTTGTACAAGTTTTTGGACTCGAATAAAGGGTGTAGGATGAGTTCACTAAACTGGGTAATTTTTATTATTTTATTATTATTAAAGTGATTTTTGTGATTAAATACTCATAATTATTATTAGATATTATCATTATTTGATTTTATGGCCAATTGAATTTATATGCATATGTACATATATTTAAATAGACTAAATATATGGATAGATAATATTAGGACTTTTTAAGATTTATTTGTGTATATTTAGATATATATAACAATATATACATATTTAGATATTTAGTTATATACATATTTAGATATATATAAGAATATATATATAATAGAAAAACAAAACAAAACAGTGGTGGTCGGCCCAAGGGACCGACCACAGCACCATAGCTGCCAACCCCGTCCAATTAGAAAAAAATCCATCAGCCCTTTAATAAAAGAAAAAAAAGGCAAAGCATGAACAGTGCTTTATGGGGGGCACTGTAGCTCTTTCCCACAGAGTCGAGCCAGCGCCCCCCTTGCGTTAACAGTTAGCTTTTTAAAAAAAATTGGATTGAAAACCCAATCAAACCGTAATCAAATCTTCCAAATTCAAATCCTATTGAATCTCTATCCTATTCGCTGCTAGATTATATTCAAACCAATCCAAATCTTGTTTAAATTCCTTGTAAAATTCAATCCAAAAATACTATATAACCTATAGTATCTATTTCTTCTTACGAAAAACCTTCTCCACGCGAACACCAAATTTTCTCAACCCCACGACCCAGGCAAACTCCCTGGACCTCTGCCACCACTCGCCAGACCTCCACACGGCTGCGCGTACAGAACAGTCGTAGCAGCAGTTGGTGCACAACCCGACAGGCCGACCCCCAGGTACACTCTTCACAATAGCTTTTCTCTCACCATACTCTCCGATTTGTCGAACCGTTGATTTCTAGAGGAAGACAACCTATACGCCTACGAACCCCGTCAATTACTTTAGATCGATTCGTTTTGAATCAACAGAGAAATTGAACCAAAATTGTGTAAAAAATGTGTTAAAACAGAACCCTTTTCTGTGTTGGAACCTCCTTTTTGTAAATAGATTATGATCAAGACTTTAGGAGTTTTCCAAAACTAAATCAAAGCAGAGGAAGACAACATATAGGACTTCACAGGCCTTTTTGTAGATTGTGAATTGATAGACTATGCATCGAGAAATCGGTGCATGAAAATTGAGAAAAACCTGAAAATTCTATTTTTTAAAAAATTAGATAAATGGTCGACACGACGTGCGTCCCGCCAATTCGGCGACGTGGTCACGAACCGTAAGCATTGAAAGGTGTGTAACGACTTCGCAGAAGTGTGGACTTTGAGGGAATTCGAATTGGTCGCGTGTGCGCGACGAATTTGATCCGTATCCGTCGAAGAACGCCGCATTGGCCATTTTCAAAATTTCTCAATTACTTTGTGCACACTCGTCAAACCGCGACGAAACTTGCGCCATTGGACTCGAAATATTTTTCTAGTCATGCATGCCAAGTTTGGTCCGATTTTGAGAAGGTTGATCGGAACGCCAAAATTGGCGGGCCCACGGCCCGATCTATCGGGCGATTTTGTGCACGGCTCATCAGAATCCAAAATTGGACACACCGTTGGGCTCGTCTCGTCAAAATAAATCGGTAGACATGTAATTTGACGACATTAGCGACCGTAGGTTCTGGCACGCATTTTGGTACAAAGCGGGTCGAATAGCGGACATCGTTTTGACCCGAAATTACGATTTTGCTCCTGTTCCGAAATTGAACGTTCGGACATGTGTTTTTTAGGTATATCTTTTACAACGAAAATGTTTTTGATGTTTGTTTCAGCATCCGGGAACGTTTGCGGAGGTTCCACTCTTGTAGCTTCTTCTCGCTTACCGATTTTACGTACTAGACGTCGTCAAAACACCTTCCAATCACCATGCAAGTATACCTTGCTAATTAACTGTCATATTATTATTTTCAGCATTTATTTCATTATTTTATATCTGTTATTTTATTGTTATAAACTGCGCATCCAAGCCACACTTGGGTGCAAGCGACTCTATTAGTCGTTTTACTTTATTTTTCGCATGTTAACTTAGTTTTGGCGCACTACGTTCTTGTTGTGGGAAATTCTTATATCTCCTTGGGCCATGACACTCACACTACATGGTTTAAAACATTTTGCTAGGAACACGACTTATGGACTGGCCATCTCTATTGTCGTGTGACGGATAAATGATCGTAACTGCTATGACTAGGGTTTTAGAGACTCAATCGGTTATAAAACTGGACGAGCCATGGGCATGACTTGGACAGTAGGGAACATTTGGGGAGGACAGTTGCTAGTGCGTATGGGAATCCAAACAGGTAAACCACAGTCTTCGGATGGAACTGTGGCAATTTATATTTGCAGATGCCCTCTGACGTTTTGGACGTTACGGACGAATACGGATGACTGGATGCCAGTTACGTACATAGCCTAAATCCCTCCCATACGCATGAAAGTTGTCCTCTAAATTGCACAATAGATGGTTAGAATTCCTTGGCATATTTGAGTCTAGGAGTGTCTTACATATTATTATTATTTTGACAGTTCATATTAGCATGTTCTTCCTGTATCTTGTTATGTCCCTGTGAGGACCTGGTGATCTCTCCAGGTATAGACGACAAGCAGTATTCCGAGGAGTACGGTTCTAGACTAGAGTCTCCATTTGCAGCTGAGGAGGTCTCGCCTTCGGAGCCTATTTGATTCTATTCTTAGTTGATGGACTTATGTAGTTGATACTCTTTTTCATATTCATTTTAATTGATTTCTTTCAGTAGCTCGGTAGTGGATTTGTTTCTGCCCGACAGATATTTCTCTTTATTTTGAGTTGAGACATTTGGTTGGTTATTTCTCTTATTTATCATTGTGGATGAGATATAGATACTGCCTGTGACCATGTTATATTGTTATGAGCTGGAGCTCTCTTATTACAGCTCATGTGTGCCCACGTAGATTCCATATATTGGAGTAGTCTGCATATGCATACAGCTGGCATGTACGTATTTCCTAGTCCTACGTATATTAGGACTGGGGTATTACATATAGGGAGTCTGTATTCAATTCGTTGTCCACATGCTTACTTGTATTCTCCCGCCTGACTCACTCACGATACATGTTTATTACGATCAAATATTAGCAATACGATAAACATTAAACATGATAAACAAGAAGTAAGACATGAACATGTATATATACCCTAACAATTCTAACTCTCGTGTATAAGTATTAATCATGATGAATCAAGAAAAATGACAACATGAATTATAAAGAAGTAACATTGAGAAAACCATATGATGATACATGCAGTACAAAATAAAGACAACATAGGTCATAGTGATACTTGCCTGCTCCGGTAGATGATGAATTCACAAACTCAAGACATCGTAAGTCCGATCTATCCCATCACATGAATAATGGCAAGTTAGATCTAAAAATTCCACTTTTGAAACTATAGGAATTAGCTAAACAGGCTTCCTAATTTAATCAAATTTAATTATGAAATAAATTATCTACAATCCTAATTTAACCTAATTAAACTCTGAAATAAAAATTAAACACAAATTTTTGGCTAGAGAAAGTCACGGTTCCCAATTAGGGACCCGTAGCACGCAAATTGAGGCATATCATTGACTAACTAGTTAAACGTATGAAATTAAAAAATTTGAGTGAGCACCCTTGTAGATTTGATTGCCATGAGTTCACCAGAACTGATGGTGCCACAAAATCATTATTTGGTCAAAAGTTATCTCCATTATGGCTAGCCATGATCAAATTGATGAATCATCAGCCAAAACTATATTCTACGAAGTAAATAAAATACTAGATGACCATATGAATTTATAAAAAAATTATATATTGTAGATCCTTGTGTCAGATTTCCAAAACTTCAAATGGATCGCAAAACGGAGTTCAGGATCTCCCGAAATCTCAAAAGTCGTACGACGCATTAATTTTTGGACAACCGACACTCAAATAAATCTCCAAAAATTCACGTAAATAATTACAGAAAATAAAATATATTTTTAGAAATCTTACCTCGATACGCTTCTAACAAAACAATGGCACTTGAAACGGACATCGAGGTTGATCGCAATGGACTCGTAAAGTTTGAGGATCTCCAAGATCAAACCACAAAGGAGGTTAGAATAATAAACTAGGGTTTATTGAATATACATATATATATATATATATATATATATATATATTTATATATATATATATATATATATATATATATATATATATATATATATATATATATATATATAAAGAGAGAGGCAGTTTGGCGTCGACATGTGGGACACCTAGATGACTGGATGGCTGATTGTGCTGCTGACTGTGTAAGTATTTATTTTAATTGCAAAAAATTATTAAATATTCATTTTAACTCCAAATAAATCCCAAACAAATCCAAAAACATCCTAGAAATTTCTAATTAATATTTTTAGGTGTTTAGAGACTAAATGAAAAGTTTGGTCTCAAAATCACTTTGTGTGACCCCACAGTAAATCCCAAAAGCCTATGGCAAAATAATTTTTATAGTTTTAAATTATCTAAAAATCTCTAAAAATTCCAGAAAAAATTGAAATAATAAAATAAAATATCTAGGGCTATTTAGAGACCCTAGTGACCATATATGACCTAATTTTACGAGACTTTGCTTATAGGCTTAGATACGCACCATTATGATCCTAAAAATTAAATCGCTATTTAACTATGATTCTAACCACTCTATACCTAATAATAATAAAATAAATTAGAAAAAAATATTCCTCAAAATTAAAAAAATGAAAACTTTAGGAAACCAAATGCTACAAATGTAATTAAAAATAATTAAAAAATCTAATAAAATATATTTATATAACTTAAAATTTTATTTATTTTTGAGGGGTTTTATAGCGGGTAAAGAAAAGTGTGCATGCACTTTCCTATTCTCATAGCACCCGTGACAGTGCCAAGATGCCATGTCCTAACTTCTACATAAACACAAAGCATAAATCAACAGTTGGGGTTCCTCTCCCACGTGTTAAAGTTATGCACGCCACGGATGGGAAATTGCTTGTAACTCATTCTGAAAATCCAAAAAGTACGCACAATGCACAAGATCTGCGTGCAAACTTGTGTGCATAGAGACATAATTCTCCTTTCTCTTCCACTCTAGTGCTACAGAGTGTACCAAAGAGGACTATTGCTCAACATAGCACTTTGCTTTATATGCATGGCACTCGAGATTTACACACGAGGCTAAATCTTCACAATTTAAAAAGGCAAAGTCTACCTCATTTTCCTTCTTTCTTTGATTTAATACATAATCATAAGTTTTAGCAGCCAGAGCATACTGGCAAGGCAGAACATCAGATGATGTATTACAGAATCATGAGTTTTTGTAAACAGTGGCATATTAGTGAGGCATAACTTCAGATAACAAGCATAGAGATATACGATTCTCGAGTTTTACCTAGACTACATCCTATGTATCCAGTTTGCCTTCACATCCTTATTAAAAATATTTTAACTAATTTCTTGTTTTGTTTGACCCTAATCATGTTTGATATGTTGGTACAGTTTGATCAATCCAGCCGTAGGACCTTGCTACATTTTACTTTTCAATGACTTTATTACAAAATCCCATAGGCTTATTCCTTAGATAAATTGGACAAGGCGGTCTGTGTGATAAAGATGCATGTATGATATAGAAGATATGATAGTCGAGGGTATGTCGATAATAAGTACTAAGTCAGACTAAGCCTTATTTCCCTAAGTTGTCCAAAGCTGTCAAGAGAATTACAGATGAATATATTGATCGGATTTTAAGAAATTACATAGTTGACCTATATAGCCTTTGTGATAGATAATATGAACCCTTACCTAATAAATCTTAAAAGGAGTAATATTGAGATATAGTTGATATTGATCTGTCATAGTATTCTATAGTTAGATTAGTCATCTCTGGATAGCGTATACTTATTCATGTTGGACTGGAGTCCGATTGATACGTAGCCGGTTATTGTCACGTGACTTAGTCCTAGATACTTTAGGACTGGGATAACATGGTGGGGCCCTTTTGTTAATGGTACTATTTGTTCTTACCTCAGTGTATTAGTTGATGAAGTAGTATAACAATATATACCATGATTTTCTGTTGATCCACAAAGTAAACAATGGCCCAGTCTCTCCCTATATACCTCCCATATGTGCCCAATATTTTGACAGTAAGAACAATAGGGTGATGTACTTATCTAATGATGCTGAACTATAAATCTAACTGGAGGTCGGTATTATTGGTCTGATAGTTCAAAAAATTTAGTTATAGCCAAATAATATATTTATTAGAGTGCTACCAAGCTTTTATATAAAGTTACGTAGCCAATGGTACGTTATGCCGATTCTAAGTTGGCTATAAACTGAAGAAATAAAGTTAAGCTCTAGAATAACCCTAGAATACATCACAAAATTTCCAGATCGAAAATCCTACATCTTATATGGTTTTCTAATAAATTAATTCATTCAATCAGAATAGCGGGTGAGGGAAGACTGATTTATCTCAAATCGTTGATTTGATATTTCTAAAAAAAATTAGTAGCCTAATCATATATTCATTAGAGTGCTACCAAAACTTTATGTAAAGTTACTCAGCCAATTGGAACTTATGCCCATTCTAAGTTGGCTATAATCTAAAAAAGAATAAAACTGTAAAATTCGTGTTACAAGAGCAGGGCCGGCCCTGGGGCTGTGCCAATAGTGCAGCCGCACATGGCCTCCAATTTTTTGGGGGCCTAAAAAAAAAAAGGATTAGTTTTATAATTTTGTATTTCAAGTTATTCTTTTTCTTTCTCTCTTCCTACTCTACAAGACCTCCAATTCTTGGATCCCTATTTCCTACTGACTTTAAGATTCATATTTATAATCATAGAAAAAAAATAGGATTTCTTAAAGATATTGCTCTAACCGGTATGTTAATTGCTATTTTGTTTCTAAAGATCCCTCAATTGTTAGATGAATTTATTTTCTACAATAATGATCAGATTTTTTTTATATATATAATTTAAGAATTTGGATGTGCAGGCATATTTATTTAAGAAATTATGATGTCGAAGACCGGAGCTCTTGGTCTTGTATCAGGTTACTCAGGTCCCTAGTCGGTCATATGATTTATGGAACCTATGAAAAAAATTTAAAATTTGGGCCATTGTTCTCACATAAATTAAAAAAAATAGCACTTTTACAAGCAAAATCATCTATTAAACTATCAAAATCATCAATCAAACTATCATATATATTTTTTTTGATTGGAGCACTGGCTTTTTTATTGCTTCCAGATTGGGTCTTTGTTTTTTTTTTCTTTTTTTGATATACCTAGTCTATTGTAAAATTATGGGACTTCCAAAATTGGGGGCCCATGACGGTCGCCCACCTCGTCTGTGCCCTGGGCTGGCCCTGCTTAGGTCTTGGAGGCTCTAAATTGTGTGATTACATATTACTTCTTATTTGGGTATTGATCGTTATTCATTTTATTATATGTTTTCATCAATAGAAAAATTTGACGCCAGATTTAGACAATTTAACGATCAGTACGTCTTCTATCTAAAACAACTTTATTATACTATATAATGTGTTTGAATATAGATAATTTGAGCTTTAATTATTTTGTTAGTAACTACCTATAGATTCAGTTATAATATACAATCAAGAGCATCTCCAGAGATTTTGATAAAGACATATAATAATATATTTAAAAATATGAATAAATAAATTTAGGCCACATTTTAAAATTCGGACAGGACCTCCAGTTATTAAGGACCGGCCCTATACAAGAGTTATAGAAAAATCCACAGAAACAATTTTGACGTGACACTTTCAGAAATCATTAGCCATATGTATTAGGTTTACCAAAAAAAATTGGTTCCGCTGAAAAAGAATAAATAATCTAGGAGTAATGGCAAAATTACTAGATACATGTACTCCAAAAACACATCTTTGCATGAATTTTCTCATAGGCCTAACAAAGTCTAGTGTAGGTTTTATATATGTTTTGAAAGTTAACAAAGACTAGAACATACTTGTAAATTTTTGGAAAGAAACTTGGTCATTTGCTCATGCAAGTTTATACACAAAGTCGAGAATCCCCTTTATAAGTGGGCAGAAAACACCCCTCCTCAATTTTATATATGTGAAACCTACTATAATATATATATATATATATATATATATATATATATATATATATATATATATATATATATATATATATATATATATATATATATATATTGGTGTCCACTTCTTATGGAGCTTGGAAGCATGCTCCCACGGAGGCTCGACCCACACCCTCCACGCCGGGGTGCCTCGCCGTTCCCAATGGGCTACGGCCTCGAGGACATATTAAGAATATATATATATATATATATATATACACACACACACACACACACACACACACACACACTGAATGGGCGACCAAGATCACTCATGACCATCCGATGTAGAGCCCGCTCCTAGTGGTCTAGTATATAATGCTTGTGGCTTGATAGACTCGGTCGGAACCGAGTATTGTAAAATCTTGTCAACATCAAGTCAATCATGGGCAAATGCATAAGAGAATTTCCAACTCATGATTTGTTTCTGTTGGAATGAGTCCAATATTGCATCGTTTGGGGTATTAGTGAATGAGCATAAAAAGTTCATCCGATATCTCTCTATTGTAGTTTTTACTGGATGTTTTCACTGCTTCGTTTTGATGGATGTGTTTTCTTGATGGTTTTTAATGATTTGATTCTTTTACCCATTTTCATCAATTATTCTTGTATTCATTCTTGATAATTCTGAAAGAAAATAATATAGAGAGAAGGTGTACTGATCAGATGTTGTTGTCATTGCAAGCAAATGTGTAACTGAAGGCTAATCGTGCAAGTGTTCCTCCTTCTCTCGCAATTCAAATATTGGTGAGTGGTGGGTTCTCTATCGTGGTTCGTCCCTTCACCTCTACCCCCTCATGCTATTTAAATGAATTCTCTTGCTTACCTTGCTACATCTATTGATGGATGATGCTTTAGTTTAATGAAAGATAGAAATGCCACAAGTTGGTAGTACTAAGATGTTAGTGTAACTAACACAAGAAATGATGATATGTTAATGCAAATGAGACAAAAATAATGAAATACTGTATGTTCCTATAACAAATTAAATGACATGAGAAATGAATGAAATAGGTGATCAATGAATCACCAAGTGAAACATTGGGCAAATTCTAGTAATAAATAATCACTAAAGTACGATGCAATGAATGGGAATGTACAATGCTTGTCTATTTACTTTCAATATTTACCTTGCAATTTATACTTATCGAGTCGTACATGCATTCACATGGTCATAGATAACCTGACAGGTAAATTTTTTCGAACAGTTGCTGAGGCACTTAGACTGATTCGACCTAGGTGAAATATGAAACACGCTTTGGTGGCACGGGGTAATTACGGGATATTCACAAGGCTTGCAACCTACGATGAAATGGCGCATCATATTACCTTAATTGGGTCAATATTATAGAAAGACACCAGTGACCATGTAGTCAGAATGCATGCTAATGAATGTCTTTTGCACGGTGATAAGTATCATATCCTGTATCTTATGCAGGTACGCTAGATCAACAATTGGTAAAGTTTAATACAAAATTTATGAGTTGTACTGCTACTTCTTATTGCCATGAATATGAATTGTTAAATGATCCTAGTCCCTAATAGAAAAATCACATGATTTAAAATGCTTGTCACATAATTTTTAGAAGTATTGGTTTAGCTGAGTAGGTCAGATGGGACTAACTACTACATTTCCAAAGGTGCTGACCCTCCTCCACATGTACTGAAGAAAACGTGGGCGCACGAAGGAGATAAGGCTTTTACTGATGGTTTGGAGACCTTCTGCCTAGCAAAAGTTTATTTTAAAGTATTTTGCAGTTTCAAGTTGTTGTTTATATTTTATTTGTAATAAAGTGGCATACTGTATTGTAACTACCACTTTTCTAAAGTGAG